>VYZX01004341.1:276623-300997 GCA_013401335.1 Brachypteracias leptosomus
ATATAATTTTTTTTTAATATGGATATATTTTTATTTATTTATTTAATCCTGTGGTCCTGAGGAATCCTGCAGTAAATGCCCCTTTCTGTGCTAGGAGGAGGGCTGCTCAGCAGGCAGGGAGGGGCAGCTGAACCCCGGGCTGTGTTCTCTCCTGGCACCACGGCTGGGGTGCCGCCTGCGTCCCCTCACACGGGCGGCTCTGTGTGGGCTCACCTGGGCAGGAAGCGTGGGGGGAAAGTGATACCCCAAGGGGCACCCCCCTCCCCTCCCTCTGAGAGGGGGCATTTCTCTTAATGCAATAAGCAGCCACTTCAGGGCAGCTCTTGTGCCATGTGGGAAAATTATTAGCTGCAAGTTTTTGCTGGGAAAAAAAAAAGGAAGGGGTGGGGGGGGGATGAGAGAGGCTGCCCCATCCCCACACCCCCTGGTTCCACCCCAGAAAAATTTCTCCTGCTCCCTCCTCCCTGCAGAGTTAAATCTTCAGGTGAAAAGGAAAAAAAACCCTTTCTTGGTGTGTGAATTCACTGTGAAAATATGCAGGGTTTTGGGAACGCTGCGTTACGGTGGTTGCTACAGAGCTGAGGGAAATAAGTCGTTTCCAGTGTCCCTGGGATTAGGTTTTGTCTGGGATGCTGGCTGGAAAATAATCCAGGAGTGATGCCCCAAGCCCCTGTCCCCTCCTACCCTCATCCTCCCACCATGGGGGTCTGAGAGAAGCCACTAAGGAGAGAATTTCACCTGCTTTTCAGAAGTGAGATTGGGGTTTTTTTCTTTTAATATTGTCACTAGAAGAATTTGGGGTTCCAGCCAGGATGTAAAAATATCCTTTTTTTTCCAGACTCCCAGAGGGTTGGAAGGAGGTTTTTGTTCTTTTTCATTCCTCCTTCAGTGGTTGAAGATGAGGGGAGGGGTGAGAGACGCAGGAAAGGATGGAGGTGGGTCCTCAGTGATGCTTCCAACCCTGGGCTGGGGGCAATGGGCAGATCCTCACCCCATTTCTGTGCTCTCCAGCCACTCTCTGCTTGTGGCACCACCTGAGACAGCATCTTCAAATCTCCTTGCTCTGCCTGAAAACCATCAAATAATTTTGATTGGAGATGACCTTTAAGGCCATCGAGCCCACCCGTTCTCCAACACCCAGGAGGGACAACAGAGAACGTGGCTGGATTTTATCCCACCTCTTCCTCACCCCACAAACCAGGGATGCAGCTGTGGGGGGAGCAAATCCATCCTGTTTTCATATCACTGGTGCTTTGGTGCCTCCACATCACTTGGTGGACAGCTTTAGGACCAAGCTGCTCCCCAGCCTGGGCTGCTAGGACCAGGTATCTCAGCACCAGCATCTTTAGGAAGCAGTCGATTGAAGTTTGCCATGAATGTCCCTCTGTTCTCCAGCCTTTTTATAGCTCCCTGCGTTTTTCTTGGCCCCGAGCATCTCTGCTCCCGTTGAGAACAGAGAACATCTCTCAGGCCAGCAGCCACAGCCAGCCAGGGTGGGAGGGGCTGCCCCAGGACAGCTCATTTTTTGGGGGTCCCACTGCCCGAAATGCCACGTTCCCACCATGCCCATGCCTGCTGCTTGAAGCCTTCCAAGGCATCAGTGCCACAGGTGGCACCCAGAGCGTGTCCACACAGCCTGGAGCATCCCATAGGGACACCCATGGGTCACCTCAGCCACGATTCCACCAGAGACCCACCAAATCTGCCTGTCCTGGTGAGGGACGTGCCCATAGGGGTCATCTCCTGAGCAGCCTTTGCTTTTATCTCGAGGTCTTGTTTGCTTTCTACCAGCCCCGGGGCTTTCTCAGGAGCAGTGTGGGGTCAAAGGAGATCTCACCATGGCCTGGTGTGGGGTGTGAGCAGCCTGGGGGGTGTTGTCCAGCCAAGCCCTGGCTGTAATCGGAGCCAGCGTTTGTCTTCGGAGCATTTTCTGGATGTTTTGCATTTGGGAGACACACGAGGAATGTCTCCTGGGGAGGACAAGCAGCCTGGGAACTGCTTGGCCCAGGCTGTGGTTTGGAGACCCCCATCTCCTTCTCCAGGGCTGTCCCTGCAGCTTTCTTGATGCAAAAAATCCTATTTTTAGTGAAAAGAGAACCCACCATTTCTACCAACACCTTCTCAGTGCATGAGGTGACAGGGTTTGGTGTCCCATGGAGCATCTCCTGGCCTCCCCCACAGCCAGATATCCCTGGTGAGAAGGTGGCTGCTGGAGCAGCATCGTGGATCTCACCATCCCCAACCTTCTTCTCCCCGAACCCCTTGTCCAGAGCTGCTCAGCTCCTTGCAGACACCTTTGCTTCCCTCTGCAGGAGATCTCCATAAATTGCAAGTAGGTCTCTATACATCATTTTATCCCAGAGCTGGACCCCACCACAGCTGGGGGGGGGTTGGGGGGAGCCACCAAGTTCATGTCTTCACAGCGTGGCCTTTCAGAGCCACTGGCTACTTTTATCTCCATCACTTGACTATTATACTTAATCAGGAAAAGGGGGGGGGGATATTATAATTTTTCTTTTTTTAAAATCCACTTTTCTTTTATAGAGAGCAAATTATAATCACTTTTAATTGAAAAAAAGGGGGGGAAAAAAAGAGCACTGATAATGTTCTGAACCGAATTTCTGGGAGAGAATAATTAAGAGTGCAATAAATCCCCAAAGGAAATGCTCATTAATCTTGTCTCTCCGAAGCAAATTTCAGAGGAGAGCTTATTTAAAACATTGCTAATAATTATAGGAGAGTTGACAGCTTAAAAGCCCCCAAATCTAGCAGAGGTCTCCTCCTATCAGATGCTGTGGTAGCAAGTTCAGGAGCAGCTCTGCTCTCCAGGTTGAGGTGGCCACCATGGCCATGAGGTGCCACCAGGGATGGGGGGAGTCCCTGGGGTGGGTTACAAGGGGTGAAGGGGTCTTGGGAGGGCTCCTGCTGAGGGTCATCCCTCCTGGCTGAGCTTGGGGGTGGTGAGATGATCAGAACCAGCTTGGTGGGTGCGCTCAGACCGTCCATGATGGGGCTGCTGGGTGGTGTTGGGATGCTCTTTGTGCTGCCTGTGGTCGTCATGATGCGCCTGGTCCTTGTGCCACCCATAGTTCCTGTGGTCCTCATGCCACCCGTGATCCTTGCGCCGCCCATGGTCCTTCTGCCACCCATGGTCTTCTTGCCACCCGTGGTCCTCATGCTGCCCGTGGTCCTTGTGCCACCCATAGTCCTCATGGTACTTGTGCCTCCTGTAGTTCTTGTGATGCTTGTGGTCCTTGTGCTGCCTGTGGTCCTTGTGCCGCCCGTAGTCCTCATGGTACTTGTGGTTCTTGTGCCTCCTGTAGTTCTTGTGATGCTCGTGGTCCTTGTGCTGCTTGTGGTCCTCATGATGCCTGGTCCTTGTGCCACCTGTGGTCCTTGTGCCGCCCGTGGTCCTTGCGCCGCCCATGGTCCTTCCGCCACCCGTGGTCCTCCTGCTGCCTGTGGTCTTCATGCCACCCATGGTCCATCTAAACCCTGGCATGAAATGCCACTCTCTTTATCTCTGTGGTCTTTGGGACCATTGCACCCTTTAATCCAGAGCATCTTGGGGGGGAATAACGAGACTTCTCTGCTCAGCCTCCGCTGGGGAGGTGACCATCCATCCATCCACCCATCCATCCATCCATCCATCCATCCATCCATCTGCTGGGGCTCAGCAAAACTGGTGTTCCTGGGGATCACCATCAGGATGAGACCTGCAGGGAGGTCACTCACCCATGGGTGGGGGGCTCCCAGCCCCCCGATGGGTGAGTTCTGGCTTCATGCCCTCGCTGACGTCCACCCAACCGACGTCACTGACTGAATTAATTGCAACCAGCCCAATTAATTCCGCTCAGTGCTCCCTGTGTCTGCCTCAAGGCCGAGGGGAGGCGGGGCAGATCCTGATCTGCTGGTGGAGGAGAAGGATGGAAAACAAAAGGACAAGGAGCTCCAAAAGAAGGTTGGGTGAAGCCCCGGGTGATGTGCTCATCGCTCTCGGGTTTCCTGTCCCTGTTTGACCAGGGCTGGGAGTGGGAGTGGAGAAGAAGGCAGCTTGGAGCAGCCCCAGGCTCTGCCAGGAGGAAGGAAACGTGATATTGGCCTGGGAATGGTGTCATTGCCTTGGATTTTTTTTTTTTCCCTTCTTTTTTTTATGGGGTCATGGAAGGTGAGGAGGGAAATGAGGAGTGGGGACCTATCCTGGGGAAGTAGGGATGCAGGACACCCCATGGAGATGCTCGAGGGGGTCAAGGTGATGCTGCTGAGCTCCTCTTCCCCCACATCCATCCTTTATCTGCATCTCTGGCAGCACACAAAATAATCTCTCCCCTTCTCCCACCAGCATCCCATGCACGGGGGTGTGGAGGGACACATTTAAAACCAGAAAGAGGAGAATCCTCCCTTTTTGCCTGCTGCAAACTCCCTCCCCCTTGATAACAGCCCTGCCCAGGTCACACAGACCCAGGGGAGATGGGCAGATGTGGTGGCAGCAAGATTTAATCCCTCTCCAAGGCCCCAGGGAAAGGGGAGCACTTAATCCTATGCTTCATTTGCTGATGCTCTCATCTCCACGGCCCACTCAGCCAGGCTGGGGTTCTCCAAACAAGCAGGAGAATGGCCAAATTTCAGCAAAAACTTGGTGGATCCCAGCTCTGTCCATTCCTCCCCCAGTAGGATGCAGGCTGGTTGCCAGGAGACCCATGGGGGGATGAAGGATGTGCTGGTACCCAGAGCCCTTCACCCAGGGGGACACAAATCCTCCCAAAATAACATCTAAAGGGCTTCATTTTGATTTTTTTATTATTTTTTCTGTGCTTCTCATGAGCTGGGGCAGGTCCTGCCACATCAGGGACCTTGAGGGTCCCCACTGTCCCCCCACCTCCTGCTCTGGACCCTGCAGCTGCTCTGACCCTCCCTGCCCCACTTTTTATCTACGTGCTGTTAAATGATCTCAAATATGTGATGTGATAAAAGACAAACAAACACCCGTTCAATTTAGCTCGCCCTAATGCCAGACTCTACTTTTACCCAAGTAATTAAGATTAATGCAGTTGATAATTGGGGAAGTATTCTTAAATGTCCCCTTCTGGCAGCGTGGAACATGTAATTTTACCTTAGAAGATTTATCGGAGCACTTAGGTAACAGATAGTTCCTCAGCAAACAGGAGCATTTAGGAGGAGAAACACAGAGATTAATATTTCTGAAATAAATGTCAAAATAAGTCATTCTTTATTAGAGCCCCACAAAGATGGTGCTGTCAGGCCCAGCCCCTCTGCTGATCCCCCAGGGAGATAAACCCTGGGCAAGAGGAGGTCTCAGATGTCCAATCTTCTGCTTTTTTCGGGAATTAGATGCTTTGAAGGGTTCTGCTCATCCATGTCAAAGCCCACCAGGACCTCTTGTTGGCCCTGACCTTGCTCCAACCCATCCCTGGTGTCCTCAGCCCCACTCTGATGGGTGAGAAGATGCTGAGCAGAACTTGCCTGCTCTCCATCACCCACCATCTGATCTCCTTTGGAAGGCTCAGGTGGTGGTGGCTGGGGATGAGGATGGGACTGATTGACACCCAGCTCCTGCCACCACCCACCCAGGGAATTATAGGATTTGCTTTGTCAGGTCACCCTGATCCATCTGTCCCTTTTCATGCAGACATCGGATTGGGGTGACCTCCAGCCAGGGCTGGGCCATATCTCAGAGAATAATCAAATTGTTTGGGTTAGAGGAGACCTTTGAGATCATCGAGTCCATTCCCCCAGCCCTGCCAGGGCATCACTAACCCCTAGCCCTCAGCACCACATCTCCACACCTTGGAAACCCCTCCAGGGATGGGGACTCCACCACTGCCCTGCCCAGCCTGGCACAGCCCTTCACAGCCCTGCCCACCAACAAATTGTTCCTCAGCTCCAACCTCAACCTCCCCTGGGCCAACTTGAGGCCAGGACCCTGGAACATAAGCTGAGGGAGAATTAGGACTATTTGCAAACTCTGGATCCCGAGTGAAAGTTGGATTCTCACCAGCTTGGAAACTCAAAGCTGCTCAGATCCAGCAAATCAATTTTGGATCACGGTGAGCAAGAAACAAACTTTATGAATCACCTGCCAACTTCTCCTCGGGCCAGAAAAATCTGCTGGAAACAACTTCTTGCCCTGAGACAGCCAGACCAGACCATCCAGGACCCCCCAGCATCTTGCCCATGGTTGGTTCCAATGAACCCCTGCAAGATGTTGGGTCTGCAGGACCCCGATGGGTGGAGGTGATGGCCGGGATGCAGGAGATGGAGCTGGGATGCAGGAGATGGAGCTGGGATGCAGGAGATAGGGAAGGCAGGACCTCACCTCCATCTCTGCCTCAGTTTCCCCACTCCCACAGCACCCTCTGACCACGCACCCAGCTGGGGGTGGCCATGAAGGGGTATTTTTGGGGTGGGAACCCCTCTTGTTGGCAGCCGAGCCCTCCCCACACGCCGCAGCTCCAGCAGCCAAGCCAAACACAGATTCCTGACATATTTTTTTCTCTCTTTCCTTTGCAGCCAAGAAATTCATCTTTGATGGGAGGTGAAGGCGAGCCCCGGCAGTAGCAGAGCAGAGGAGGGTGCCAAGGTATGGTCCAGCTCGGGGTCCAAGGCTATTTTTGGGAGCCAGATGCTCTCCTCCTCATCCCAGACAGGCTCTGGGGATGTCCCTGGCTCCGCCCTGAAGCTTCAAGGGATGCTCAGGGACCTCCCCAGCTGCTTTTCTGAGAAAGTTGAAGGAGGTGCTGGGCTTTGAGAAGGGGCTGGATGGGGTTGAGCACCCTGGGGAGGATTTAAACCCTTTAGGTTGTGGTTAAATGGCCTTTTTTGGGGATGAAAAGCCCAAAGTGTGTTCATAGAATTGTTTGGGTTGGGAGAGATCTTTAAGATCATCGAGTCCAACTGTTCCCCAGCGCTGCTAGGGCACCACTAACCCATGTCCCTCAGCACCACATCTCCACCTTGGTGGGGTTTCCAAGCCCTGGACAACCCTTTCAGAGTCATCCTTGCATTTCATGGATCTCAGGAAAGCCCATAGAGCTCGGAGGGATTCTTTGTGGGACCCCCACATACCCTCCACCATCTCCCTCCTTTTTGCACAGTGAAAAACATTTCCTGGGTGATGCCACCAGCCAACATCTTGATCTTTTTCCCTTCCACCCACTCCCATGTTGCTGAAACCACAGCTGTGATGTCCACCCAGATAACAGCCCCATCCTGGGCTGGGTGTTTATCCACCATACAAGAGCTCACCCGAGCCAAACCTGCGCTCCCAGCACCCCCACCCCAACCAGAGCCCCTTAGACCCAGCTTTGCACCTCTCCCAGCCCCACCAAGGGCTTTGCTGGGCTGGGCACTGTACATAGAAGGAGCAAGAACAGTCCCTGCCTTGGTAATCTCCCCGGGGTGATCCAGGGAGCAGATAGGAGAGGGGGAAGCCTTATCGGGGTTGATTTACAGATGGAGGCTGAGTCACCCTGATTAACTGACTTCCCCAAGGTCAGGAAAGGGAGAGGCCAAGCTGAGGGCTGAGCCCAGCTCTCCTCAGCCTGTCCCTCCACTCCCCACCACGGGGAAGGAGCTTTTCCTTCTGCCTGGAGCAATGAAGGCTCAACCTGCCTCCTTTTCAACCCTTTCTTCTAGTGGGAGGTTGGAACTAGATGAGCTTTAAGGTCCCTTCCAACCCAAACCTTTCTGTGATTCCATGAGTGGAGTTTTCTTGTTGGGTGTTGTGGGTTTTTTGTTGGTTTTGCTTCTGCCAGAGCAAGGTTGAGCCCCAGGGAGATGTTTTGTGTGGTGGTTCCCTTCGTGGTGGGGTCTCCATGGGGTGTCCCAGCTGAGCCGCAAAGCTTCAGCATCCTGCTGGTGGGATTCTCTTGGGCAGGAGACACTGTCAGGACTGGGAGTGATGCTGGGAGAATCCCTCAGGATTAAGTGCTAAAGGCATGGGGAGCACTGGGAAGCCCCAGGGCACCCTTGGCTCTGCCCCATGGGCACAACCAGCTCTTGAGGTGTGAGGAGCTTGGCTGCAGGAGCCAGGGTGGTGAATCACAACCCGTCTGGCACGTTGGGGCTGCTGGCAGGATGGGACCTGCCCCGTGGAGCAGCAGGTTGGGCTCTGCCTTGCCAGCCAGGCTCCTGCCATCACCGCTTGGCTTGTCCCCATGTCCCCGAGCTGCAGGAGGCTGTTGGTGGCCCTGTGTTGGCCCCAGCATGGGAGGGTGCTCCAGGGATGGGTGAAGGGGCTGAGCCCCCAGCGAGGCACACAGTTGCAGGTGGGGATTGCTCTCCCTGTAGCCCAGCAGCCTAGTAATGAATATTACATGATTTTTTAAAGCATAACCTTCCTTTGCCCCCATCCCATCCCTTTCCACCTCCTCTTCCAGGAGATGAAACATTAAAACCCCAGAAGTGATGCCAGTGGTAACCCAAAGAGGAGCCTGGATTTGGGGGCGGGCGGGAAGATGATGAAAAAGATTAAATAGTCCCTATTTTCATTTTACTCTGGATTTCCCACCCCTCAAGGGGCAAACTATGCTTGGGCTGGATCCCTAAGCCCTCCGGTGACGGGTGCAGGCAGCTGCCTGGGGAATATCACTTTAAATCAACACACCCAACCCTCCTTATCAACCACCCCATCAGGAGGGAGCAGCATGGGCTGAGCCTCCCTGAGAGGCCCCAGATTCCTGCACCGAGCTCTCCCAAGCTGCCATCCCACCTCAGACAGTGATGCACCATCACCAGGAGGGTCCCCCATGCAGGGATGGGGGATCCCCAAGCTCCCAGCACAGGGGTGAGCATCAGGGTTTGGGGAATGAAGCCCTAATTTACACCTTGCCCCATATTCTGTCTGTCATCGGCATGGGGTAAATCCATGCCACCACTTCTGGGCATCCCACCATGGCTCATGGACCAGGGGGACATCCCTGCCTGCCCCTCCATCCCCAGAGCTCTGCGGTGCTTATTCCTCCTGCAGCTCAGCCCCAATAACCCCCAGCCCTTGCTATGCAAATCCTGCAGCTTTACAGCTCCACAAACCAGCCTTTCCTTTAAAAAAAAAAAAGAAGGGGAAAAAAAAAAAGGCTCCTTTATGTGTCTGAAAGAGCAGGACTGTGATAATGTAGCGAGCGCCGGCCTTGGGTATTTTATCTTGGCAAGGAGCCTCTGCAAATTTACCCAGCAGCAAACGGGCTCTGCAGTCGGGGCTGGAAGTGGCATAAACGGGGCTTTGTTTTGCCAGGAAAAACCCTCGTGTGCCAAAGGGCCACAGCGTGTGAGCTTTGGCCGTATCAGCCCCGGGTTCATTTCGCTGCACGGGGTGTGAAATCGGGGAGGAAGCCAAGCCTGGTAGCTCAGAGCAGAGAGGGGACCCCCAGAACCCCCCCTGTGGTGGTGTTGTCCCCTCCCCACAGCATCTTTGCAGAAGGAGTGATGGGGATGCAGCTTCTGGTGGTTCTCTATAGACATCGTTGTATTGTATTGATCGTGGAGTCCACCCCATCCCTGCCAGGGCACCACTAACCCCTGGCCCTCAGCACCACATCTCCACGCCTTGGAAACCCCTCCAGGGATGGGGACTCCACCACTGCCCTGCCCAGCCTGGCACAGCCCTTCACAGCCCTGCCCACCAACAAATTGTTCCTCAGCTCCAACCTCAACCTCCCTTGAGGAAACTTGAGGCTCTTTCCTCTTGTTCCTTGTGAGAAGAGCCCGACCCCACCTGGCTCCAACCTCCTGTCAGGGAGTTGTGCAGAGCCAGAAGGTCTCCCCTGAGCCTCCTTTGCTCCAGGCTCAACCCCCCCAGCTCCCTCAGCTGCTCCTCACCACACTCCTGCTCTAGACCCTTCCCCAGCTTCGTTGCCCTTCTCTGGACACGCTCCAGTCCCTCTTGGAATGAGGGGCCCAAATAGATGCAGGTCACTCCTGTGAAGTGAAGGGGAGCTGGAAGAATTACACCCAGGAGGAGAATAATAAGCTGAATTTCACACTTATTTACAGCTCCAGGCAGTATCATGGCTTTACCCCCTGTGGCAGGCAGCAAAGAGGCATTTAGGGCAAGGGAGGAATAAAAAACCCTTTCTCCAATGGACTTTTAAAAAAAACCAGAGGTTTACTCTTTTTTTTTTAATATAATCTGTGTCTGGGGCTAAAATCCTGGTGGTAGCTTTGAAAAGGCTGCGCTTGACTTGAGCTTCATGTCTAATGCCCTGAGGTCTCGTGTTGTAAAATCAAGCGGTAAATTCAGGACGTGGTTTTTATGCTTTCACTTATTTTGGGTCTAAAATTTGCCAGGGGTGGGTGACAAAGTTATGGCAGAGGCAGGAGAAGCTCGAGGCCTTTCTCTGGGGGTTCAGAGGTGGAGGGGCAGCAAGGTTGGGGGGGATCAAACCCTGACCTCATTACCCATCAGGACATGGGGAAACGGGGACACCGAGCCCTTCCCAGGATGCCTCTCCCAGCCTGGCCCGACAGCCCTTCCCACTAATCCGTAGGTGGAGCTCTTCTGTCATCTTTTTCTGCTTATGTTGCTAAGAAGTAACCCAGAAATAGCTTCCCTGGGAGGGAGAAAAAAACCCCAAAAGTGCCTCCCTCAGCAGTTTTGGCCAAAGGTGAAATGCTCCGAGCATCCTTTGAAGAGCCACAAGCTGCAGGGGCTTCACCCTGGGGCTGCTTCTCCTTATTCCATCCCCTCCTCACCTCAGGGTCAAGAAAAGGGGCCAAAATGTCTCTTTTTTTCTGTCCTCTCCAGGTCTGAAAGGATGCGGCAGAGCCCCACCAGCACTGGGGACCCTGCACCCCAAGAGGGACCCGCTGCCCCTCTCACTGCCCCGGTGCGCATCACTGGAGGACCATGCCCGTGACGGAGGGACGGCAGCTCGTAGCGGGACGGGAGAAAGGGGCTTTGTAGCTTCCCCCCCAACCTCGGTATCATGACTGGAGAGACCCAGCATGTTTACACCATCGGCGATACTGAGGCCGGCCCCAAAGACCCCGACAAGGACTTTGGCTTCGAAGGCTGCGGGGAGAAGGACGGGAGGACGCTGGGCGGGGATGGCACGTCCCCTTTCCCCAGCCCCAAGGACAAGGAGCCCCACAGCCAGCGGGAAGCCGTGATCCGGCCGCAGCAAGCCGGCAAGATCGACTTCAAATCCCTCCAGCAGAAACCCAAATTCAGCAACGAGGGCGCCTGGGGAGAGGCCAAGGGCAGCCCCCCCTCCCCGCCGGGGAAGGGGCGACCCCGCGAGCGCAGCCGGCGCTCGGGGAAGGGCGAGAGGGGCAACCACCAGCTCTACCGGCTCAGCATCACCAGCGCCCGGCCCAACCCCACCATCGGCATCGCCTACCCCCAGCAGAAGGTGACCCCCCCGAAGAAGCAGGAGGTGACCCCCAACCCCGTGGCCGGCAGCTACCGCTTCCACGTGCCCAGCATCCCTCAGCGTGCGGCTGAGCTCCGGCAAGAGGACCTCGGCTTCGGCCGCTGCTTCCCCGATGCCGCCGGCGCCCGTACCTCCAACTATACCTCACAGCCCCACCACGGCCCCAAAGGGCAGCCCCCCGCCGCCGGCATCCCCCTCAAGAGCCCCGGCACCAATGGGCAGCTACATTACTTTGAGTTTCAGGCGGCCAGAGCTGACTCTTGGCCTTCTCCAGAGAAGAGCTTTGCCGGTGCTAGCTACGGGATCTCCGTGCCCAAGCCCAGCTCTTTCCCCGAGGGTGGCAAAGCTGGTGCCCACGGGCTGGGGGCTTTGTCGTGCCCCTACCCCTTCCAGCTGGCGGGGAAGGAGCCGTACCGTGGGGATGCCACCAGCCAGGAGTACCTGGACGTGGGGCTGGCTGGTGGGCAGCTGGCTCACGGCACCTTCGCCTTCCACTCGTCCTCCAGAGAGTGGCAAGATGAGGGGTTGAGCTCCTACGAGAGCGTGTCCCCCGAGGGCAGGCTCTACGGCTTGCCTGCCCCACCACCACCACCTCCACCACCTCCACCACCCTTCCTGCACCCGCCGCCAGCCCCGCTGCCGTGCTGCAAGGGCCGGAGCGAGCATCCCGCCGACCCCAATGGTGCTCTCCCGTCGTCTGGTGCTATCGACCAAAACCCAAGCACTTTCCAAGAAAACCAAGCTGTTTTTCCGTCTAGTTTACACTCGCCCAGCCTGCCCAAGCCAGCCGGGAAGAGGCAAGCCGTGGGGAAGGACAGCAGCCCCAGCCCACGGCTGCTGGGCCAGAGCAGCCCCCTGAGAAGGAACTTGCCACCAAACTCTCTCTCCCAAGTGCACTTTCCGAGCAAAGCCTATTGCAGCTCTCCCCCGGGCAGCGCGGGACCCGTGGCTTTTGAGACCAGCATTCCCACCACAGCACCCACCCACCCCCGGCTTGTGCAAGCCTGGGAAGGTGCCACGAAGGCGTTTTCTCCCATGGACCAGAACTCAGCACCTTATCCAAACCCTGTTGGAAGCCAGTTCTCATTCGAGTGCCAGCCTGGCCCCGAGCAGAGGCAGCACAGGCAGAAGAATGCCAGGATGCCTTGGCAGCAGATCCACCTCGCTTCTGCCATGCCCGCTCCAAACAGGCTCGAGCTGTCGAGACAGGTCACCAGCCAGAAGGTCCCCTTCCCCTTGGGCACCTCGGAGTGGCAGGGAACTGGGAAAGCCCAGAAAGGGCCTCCTGTAAGTAACTCTCCGGGATATCACGGCAAAAAACTCCTGTCAGGGGAGAGCCTCGGGGTCCAGAGGGGAGACCCCAACTCAACGGGTGCTTTCTCCAAGGACCCAGGGTCTCCTGCCTGCGATTCAAGAAGCAAAGCCCTCTTCTACAGCATGGGCCAAGCAGGTCCTCCTCCTCCTTCAAGGAGCTCATCGGGCTCAGCGCTGGTCCTGCCGCCATCAGCCTTGGTGGCTGCCTCCCCCTGCGAGTCCCCGCTGCCGTCCCCTGTCCCCAACCCCACCTGTGGCAGCACCTGCTCCTCGCTGTCCCCCATGTCCAGCAGTCCCCTCAACCCTGGTTTTGAAGACAGCCAGATGTCTGGAGCGCTGACCCCATCTCCCTTCTTCCAGCACTCCTGCCATCCCAAGGACGGCAACAAAACCTTCCACCCCTCCGACGTCCTGAGCTCCAGCTCGCTTCATTACCACCCTCCAGACTCCATCAAGTCCTTCCACTTCCCTCCGGATGCCCTCAAAGACGACAACCTCCTGAAATGCTCCCCGGCCAGCCCGTTCCACAAACCCAGCGTGGAGGTGACCAAAGGATGCTCGGATGGGCTGGATGGGGAGCAGCCTCCACCACCATACTCCTCCCATCACTTGCTGGCCAGCTCGCTGTCCAGTGCCAGCCTGGACCAGCTGGACGTGCTCCTGACCTGCAAGCAGTGCGACCAGAACTACAGCAACCTCTCCTCCTTCCTGCAGCACCGCCAGTTCTGTGCCTCCCATCCCACCCCCCAAGGAGAGGGCAAGGATGCTCCCCGGGCAGCCGAGGGGCGGAAAGCGCTCCCCCCAGAGCCCCCCAAGCCCCCCAGCCTGGGGCTGTCTCCAGACCCCCATTTCTTGGCGCTGAACAAGAGCGATGACTTCTTGCTGGATGGGGAGAGCAAAAGCGAAGGCAAGGAAGATGCTCTGAAGGGTGGGCTCTTCAACGGCCTCACCACCAGCTCCCTGCCCCTCACCGCCTCGGACCTGGACATTGATGATGCCAAGCTGGACAGCCTGATCACCGAAGCCCTCAACGGCCTGGGCTACCAGTCAGATAACCCCGAGATCGACAGCAGCTTCATAGATGTGTTTGCTGACGAGGAGCTGACGGGCACGAAGGCGGCCGGCGGGGGGATGTCCCACAAGGTGAAGGAAGCCCTGGCTTTGGAGAGCAAATCAAAGCAGGCTGCAGCGGAGGAGAAGGCAGTGGGCCAGGTCAAGGCTGGTTATTTTTATGAAGATGGCCACCTAGGTGAGGAGAGGGTGAAGAGAGGGGCAGGAAAGCAGCACCTGCACAAAGGGAGGGCGGCTCGGAGGTTGGCAGCCCAAGAGGCAGATCCTGGGCCAGAGGGAACACAGAAGACAGGCAGGCTGAGGGCGGGCAGGAAGAACAATGTCCCACCAGCCACCACCTCCTCCAGGTCCACCTCCAGCCAAAAGCACCCCAGGAAGCTCAGCCAGGAGCCTCCAACGAAGAGCGAGGTGGGGCCGGGCGTTGCCACCAAGAGCTCCAAGCCACCCCGGTTCTCCATGAAGGACATGAAGAAGCGGAAGCCCCGAAGCGGGACGTGGAGCAAGGAGCTCATCCACAAGATCGTGCAGCAGAAGAACAAGCTCCACAAGCTGCAGGTGAAAAGCAGCAAGCAGCCCCAGTTCCCCCAGGTAGCTGAGAGGCTGGTGCCAGCAGCCAAGGAGGGCAGGTTTCAGGAGTACGACTACATCTCGGACTCTGATGATGATGGGGCAGAGTGCAGCAAGCTCCGGGGGAGGAAGAAACGTGGCACAGGATTCGTTGGGAGGACCAAGTACAGCTTCAGCAAGAAACGCCCGGGAAGACGTGAGAGAGTCAAAGAGAAAGACCCAGCCTGGAGCTACAGCCAGAAAAGGGATGGTCAGAAAAGGGAGGCACCAGAGCATGGGGTGATCCCGAGCCAGAGGGATGCTGAGAAGGAGGAATGTGTCACCAGAGCCCGGAGACGGAGCAGCCAGTCGTCCACCAGCAGCAACCACAGTGGTGGAGTGCCCAGCGAGGTGGGCACCAGCCCACCCCACGCTGATGGGACCAGCTCGAGCAGCGAGAAGGGAGGCACGCAGAGGAGGCGGCGGTCGGGCAGCTCGCCCAGGACCCCCCTCAGCCTTCCCGAGGACAGGAGCCCAAGGAAGAGCCAGAAGAGCAAAGAGGACGTTCCCAAGGGGAGCAGGAGGTTTGGCTCAGCCAGACCTTTGCTAGCAGGCTCCAGGACACGTCCAAGCACTGAACTAGATGTTGCTGTGGTGGACTGTGCAAAGGAGGAGGCGTTAGCACAGCCCCAGGAAGGGCAGCTGCCCGGTGTGGCCACCTCAGGCAGGAGCCCCATTGGGGTCTCCTGCAAGGAAGGGGGGGCAGAAGATCCCAAAGGAGCAGCAAAGCAGGTGGGTGAGGCAGTTGAACCCACCCTGCAAGCTCAGGACCCACCCGAGCTGGCCGTGGTCAACCAGAGGCATCGGTTTGCCCCGTTCACGAGCGACGGGCTGAAGTACCACGCAGCAGAGCTGCTTGCTCCATCCCATGGTGGGAAAGAAGGGAGTCCTGGCAATGCAGCTGCCACCTACTCAGAAGGGGGCATCAAATACGTGAAGGGCCAGGGGCTGTGTGAGGGTCGGAAGGACTACCCCGTGCCAGTTGCCCCCTACGGGGGGGATGGGGTGGGGATGATGCTCACTGCCAAGGCCCCCGATCCATACGTCAGCAGCAACAGCTCATTCTTTGATCCCAAAGGTCTTCCCGGTCACTACGAGGACAACCTCTTCTCAAAGCCCCCAGCCTTGGGCTCCTCACACATGGATGACATGTACTTGTGCCGGGATGACATCAACGCCACCTCCTTTGAGCAGAAGCACGCCAGCATCTCCCCTTATGCCACGGAAACCCCCCAGGGCAAGGTCTCCTCCCCTCTCAGCTTTGATTCCTCTTCAATATTTGGAGAGCTCCCCGTCACCGAGTTCGACCCGCCGCTCTACGAGGGCGTTCCTGCCACCAAGGATGGGTATGTGACAACCTTCACCTGTCCTGGCAATGCCCCCAGCAAGACGCTGCCCTTCGAGCAACCGTATCCACCGTTCATGCCAGAGAAGGACTGGTCCCTCATGGAGGAGGTGGCCCCCATGCTGCCAGAAGACATGACTCAGTTCCACAGCCTCTCGGTGGAGAAACCTCTAGCCAAGGAAGGACCTGTCCCCACCAGCCAACTCTCCCTGCCCTTACCAGACAGGATCACGGATTACAACGTGACTTTCATGAACAACATCTCAGACGACGAGCTGGAGATCAAGAGGTTGGTCACCGAGCTGGAGAGTCAACTGCAAACCAGCAAGCTGGATAACGAAGCGTCCGTCACCCTCCAGAAACCTGAGCTCCACGTGGCTGCCCATCTGCGAGGACCAGCAGGAGAGCACTTCCCACCACTCCAGCAAGAGCCAGGCCAGGAGAAAGGGCTGTTTTTGGGAGAGGAGCTGGGAGGTTCAAGACTTTGTGTTGGGGAGAGGATGGGAGGTGAGAAACCGGCCACCACGAGTGCCCGTGGGGACTACGAGAGCTCCAGGGAGCCCTGGCCCTGCCCAGTGGAGCTGGGGTCACTGGAGGCAGGGATGTGCTCACCAGCCCAGCTCACCGGGGACCGTTTCTGCTCCAAAGATGGTGCTGAGCAGCTCCAGGGAGCTGTGGCTCCTGAGGAACGTGACCCTGGGAAGATAGAGAGTGGGGCTTCCTCCAAAAGTCTGCCTGGCTCACGCACGCCAGACCACGCAGAGACTCCTCTCTACACAGACCCCGTGACAAAAAGCCCTCCTGTTGTCACCAACACCATGTTCCCCAAGGCCCTGGAGGCAGCTGAAGCCACCAAAGATGCCCGGCCATGCCAGCACCACGCCGAGAGCTTCCCTGTGCCTGGGAAAGCAGATGAAAGCTTCTCTGATGCTGCAGAGCTGGAGAAGTTTGATGCCCATCTTCCAAACCATAAGCCTGAATTTGGCTTTCAGCAAGGTCCTACCCCAGCCTTGGATCTCCCCTTTTCACCTCACATCAAAGAGGTCCCAGATACAGAAGAAAGACCCTTAGGCAAGCCCGAGTCACCCAAAATGGTGGAAAGCACTATGGACTTCAAAGGAGATGGTGATGGGTCTGCATTGGTGGAAGAAACGGAGGAGAGGAAGAGCCCCACCAACCATCCAGCCCCTGGACCTGGAGACAAAGCCAGCAAGCAAAAAGTGCTGCTGTTTGATATGTTGAGTCTGCCCAAGGAGACCAACTGCAACTCCCAACAGGCGTTGGCATCTCAGGAGACATCAGCCAACCCTCTGCAGCAGCTCCAGCTCTTTGTTGCCCGAACGGTGAAGAGCAACGAGGAGGAGCTGTTGATGCCCTGCTTCCCTGTGCTGCTGGCTCCCAACCACCCCTCTGCCACCACCCGTGGCCATCCCGAGCAGAAAGAGGAGAGCGGTGGGGCCTTGGAAGGGGAAAACCAGACCTACTGCCCTGCCCGAGGGGAGGAGAACGTCCCCAGTGGGGGCACCACGGAGAACATTGCTGCGCCAGCAAAAGAGGTTGTCCTTTTCTCTGGTGGACACGAGCAGCTGGGCGTGGTGGGCTCCTACCATGCCAAACAACCCACGCCTGCAAAGCTGGAGCTGCAGAATAATGCTCCAGAGCTGCAGCACTTAGCAAATGAACCCTCAGAGCCAAGTGACATTAATATCCCTGCAGATGGTGTTTCCCGAGAGCGTCGTGACCTCTCTCCAGTCACAAACACGGCAGTGACCCCACCACCGGGGCAAGGAAAGAAAGCTGAGCAGCTCCTGGAAGAGCTGGAGCAAGATAAAACCGAAGCGACCTCGGTGTTTAAAAAACATGAGCAATCCCATGTCAACCACAGGTTGCTCCAGGAAGAGCCGCTGGGCAGCACGGCAGCAGAAGGGAATCAGGTGGGACAGCCCTTGCACAGTGCTCCTGCAAGTCCCACCAGCCCTCCTGGTCCCTCCAAGGAGGATCTCCAGCAAGATCACTGCTTAGTTCCAGAGGTGAAAGCCAGCACAATCAGTGTGAAGGTCCCCAGAGAAGGAACTGGTAAGAAGAAGTCTCCCAATGGCTGTCACTACACGGGTGAACCTCCAGCCAACCTGCCCTTGCCAACCAATTTTTCTCCCCCCAAGTGCTTGCAAAGTGGTGGGGCCGAGGGAGGAGAGGTCCTTGGCATTGGCACTCAGCTCTCAGATGAGAAGAAATACAGCATGTCCCTGCTCAACGCACCAAGTTCATTCATCATGAAGAAGTGTCCTCCTGAGGCCAACAGCCACCATGGCCATCACCCCACCATGAGCCCGGCAGAGCAAGAGACGTGGAAAAGGGCACCCACCTTCCCTCCCTTGATGCATCCTTGCGGGGCCGTGACGATGGAAGGGGACCAAGACGGTCACCATCACCTCCCTGATGGTGCTTTGGGTAACTACGAACCACCCGAAAGAGAAGGGACAGCCAGACCCTGTGCTGGGCTGCATGCTGATGGGCTGGTGGGTTCCACCTTGGAGATGGATGGTCCCCAGAAAGCACATGGGCAGGACTGTGGCTCTCCACCCTTCAACCAACAATGTGTTGGGAAAGAGGTACCTGAAAGTGTCGGTTCTGTGCTGTCAAGTCCTCATCTCAAAGACAACCAAGCGTGCACCACCACAGATACAATCTCTAACTCCATTCCTCCAGAAACCCAAGGTTACCCAACCCAGCCCACAACGGATCTTCTGCCAGTCAGAGAAAGAGAGGAGGAGAACCAAGAGAACAAGCTTGAAAGCTGCTCTGATGATGGAAACCAGCATCAAAGTGAACCAGAGACTTTGTCTGATGGTTTTGTTGCTCAGCAGGTGCCAGCTGCTCTCAGCAGAGGTCTCACAAGGACTGGAGATCTTGGTCCTGCTGAATTAAGTGGCCATGAGTTTTCAGAGACAGCAGAGGTGAAATTTGGTCTTTCCAAAGCCACAGAGAGTGGAGGAAAGGGTTTAAAGGGGGAAAAACCCAAAAGCCACGGGGCTGGAGAAGCTGGGAGTTGTGTGTTAAACAGGATGGGCCAAGGAGAGGACATCAGGCCTAACAGTGCTCCAAACCCTTCCCAAAATGAACTTCCCAAAGAGAAGAAGCCAAATGGGCTCCCAGTGACCTGTGACATTTGTTCAGCCACTTTCCGGTCCAAGCCTGGCCTGACCAGGCACAAAGCTGTCAAGCACCAGGTGAAGAACGGTGGTGGCCCACAGCCCAGCAAGACCTCCAGGTCTGCTTTGCTTCCTGCAGACAAGACATCAAAAGCAGCCCAGAAGGTGCCCAGGAGGAGCCTGAAGACTTTGGCCAAAGACAAAACCAGCGACTCACAGATGCCGACCACCGATGATGAACATGTCCCCAAGAAAACATGCCCAAACCTGGAGAAAGAGCCCAATGCACAGATGCAAGAAGTGGTCAGCAGAGTCCTCAGCGACCTCAGCGTGATCTCCTTCAAGATGTCCCAGGAGCTGCACTGCACACGCGTTCTGCAGAGGGAGGTGAAGGTGAAGGGACCACGCTCAGAGACAAGGGGAGCAGGTGAGGTGGTGGCTGGGAAGCTGGACTTGGGACGGCAAGCCCGGAAAGGAGAGAAGGGCAGGAGGAACCCAAGCAGAGATCCTGGAGAGGTGGACAGCAGTTCTGGAAAGAAGCTAAACAGGAAAGTGAGACGAAGAAAAGCCAAGGTATTTCCCAGCAGAAATGAGCCCAATGGTCCTTGTGAGCTGGAGAAGAATGCAGATCCTCCCCCTGATGTCCTCGGCTCCAGTCTTCCCAAGATCATGGAGGGCTTGAATGAGCCAGGTGGTTGCATCTCCACAGAGGAGCAAAATCCATCCAACTCAACACAGGACTCCCAAAAAGCTGAGCAGTCCCCTTGTGCAGCTGAGCTTGCAGAGGACCTGGGTGACAGGATGGTGTCTTCAAAGGAGATGGGCAGCAAGGAGCTGGTAATGGGCATGGTCACCTGTCCTGGGGAGGTGGAAGATCCCAATGGAGAAGACGAGCAAGCTTGCAAACAATGGGTCAGCGGGTTTGTGAAGCAAGTGGAGAAGGGATTGGGCAAGGTAGGCAAAGAGCAGCGTCGTGGTGGTGATGGCACAGAGGAGATGGATGCTGAGCCAGAAGACAGTCCTGCAGCAGGCAGCGGTGCTGGGAACCAGAGCAGGACCCCCCAGGGCCTCATGGCTCCTGCTGAAGAGGATCTGCTGCTGGAGACGTGTGATTCAGAAACCACCCAAAAGGTTCCTGGGCATGATGCTCTGCAGACCCCAGCAGGGACCAGCCCTCCTCCTGCAGAGCCAAAGCGATGGGTGAAGGTGGACGTGCCACCAGGCAGAGAGCATGGTGTGGAGAGCACGGCCGTGTCGGGCCTCCAGAGCTTGTTTGATGATGACTCCTCCTTCTCCGAGCTCTTCCCCAGGGACGAGCAGTTTGTCCGGAGAAAGTGCACGCGGGTGTATGGGAAGCGCAGCAAGAAGCCCAAGCCCACCACCGAGGTGACCCTCCAGCCAGCAGGTGCCATGGACCTCTTCACGATCCAAGTAGCTTCTGACCTCAGCGAAAGCAGCTCGTTCTGCGTCACCAGGGAGGACCCCTGCGAGTACGAAACCATCTCTGTTGATGATGCCTTAATGCTGAACATGTGTCACAGCAGCAAGGCCAAGGGTGGAGATGCTGCTGCCAACGGACCTAAAAGCATTGTGTCGAGGTTGGACCACGAGAAGACCGACCAAGGGAAGGAGGACATTGACCTGGAAGACAACATGCTAACCTTCTTGTGCCAAAACAGCCAAGTGGACAGTGTCACCAGCTTGAACATCTGGGGGAGCCTGGAGAAGGAGGGAGAAAGCCTCTCAGCCGAGGACATGTTTGAGCCTCTGATGGACCTCGGGGATGAGCACTCGCTCAGAGAAGTGAGCTCTGAGCCCCCTGACCTGGCAGAGGAGCCCTACAGTGGCAAACCTAGTGAAGATCCAGACTCTCCTGAATTCCACACCATCGACATCGAGATGCTGAACGCAAAGCTGAAGATGAGAGACATGTGCTTCTTCGGGCCTTGTGAAGATCTCCCTGGCCATGGTGAGGACAACGCCGTGGCCTTCAAGCCAAGGCAGGGCCAGCATGGCAAGCACAGGAGCAAGCTAGAAGATGGAAAGCTGGGGAAAAACCGTAGTGAGATCACCATCAAGAGCAAAGACAAGCAGTACAAGTGCAAGGTCTGCTTCCAGTGGTTCCTGACCTTGGGGGAGCTGGACTTCCACAAGCTCTCCCATAACCCTTCCCCTCCACCTACCTGCTACATGTGTGTCCAGCGCAAATTCAGCTCCAGGGAGCAGCTGAGGGACCACCTGAAGGAGAAGCATGCCAAGAACAAAGCCGGTCTGTGGGCTTGTGGGATGTGCCTGAAGGAGATCTCGGATGTCTGGATGTACAACGAGCATCTCCGGGAACATGCCACCCAGTTCGCTCGCAAGGGGCAAGCTCAGAAGTCTGTGATGGGCCTACCAGCCTGCTTTGGTGAGGACAATGCTGCTGTCACCCACTTCCTCAACACCATCATGTATCGGAAGCCCAGCAGGTCCTCCAGGCATGCAGACCCCAAGCATGTGGGGAGCAGAGAGAGCAAGAGCCCCAGGGAGCCACCCCTCGAGCAGGAGGCCAAGGCGATGAAGGACCCCATGGAAAGCAACGTCAAGGTGAAGCCACCTGCAGGCAGCTCCTCCAAAGCATCCTTCAGCCCATCTCCAGAGCACGTGGCCAAAAGTGAAGGCCCCCCAAAATCTGTCCCCATGCACCCCGACTGCAAGGATCCTTCCAGGGACTGTCACCACTGTGGCAAACAGTTCCCCAAACCCTTCAAGCTCCAGCGGCACTTAGTGGTGCACAGTTTGCAGAAGATCTACCTGTGCCACAAGTGTCCCATGTTCTACCAGGAGACCAAGGAGCTTCGCAGCCACCTCAGCCAGGAGCATGGCATCGTGGAGGAGCAGGAGATCAAGCACACCACCCTGTACGCCTGCGAGCTCTGTGCTGACGTCATGCACGTTATCAAGAAGTCCTTCATCTGCAGCATGTGCAACTACACCTTCTCCAAGAAGGAGCAGTATGACCGGCACATGGAGAAGCACCTGGCGGGGAGCAACAAGACTTTCAAGTTCAGAGGGGTCATGAGACCTGGTGGTGCCTCCAGGGAGGGCAGGGAGAAGGTGAAGGAGGACGGCTCTCCCCGGGAGGGCATGCCACCGAGCAAGAGGAGGAAGGTTGCTCATCATGGCAGCTCACCGGTCCACCTGGACCACACCAGTGACCTTCAGCTGGTAGAGGCTGCAAGCCCCAGCCTGCAGCCACCCACTGACTCCTTCCCTACAGCATCTGGTGACCCAGGAGGGCCCCAACCCTCCATGAAAACAGAAGAGCTGGTGGGTGACTTCTCAGACCTCCTGGTGGAGATGGAGAGGTCCCAGTTTGACACCTTGCCTCCACCACCTTGCCTCTCCCCATCTTTGCCCCAGGCCGTGGTGAGTAGCCCGGAGCTTGGCCATATCACTGCCCTGGACATGGAGGAGCTGGAGAAAGGAGAGTTTGATGGGAAACCACTTCCCTTCTTGGACTCACACGAGTTTACCATTGACCTTGGTGGCTTGGCTTGTAACCAGGCCACAGACCAGAACCTCTCTCCTCCACACCTGGCTGAGAAACGTGGCTACACTGATGCTCATAGAAGAACAAGTGGAGGCAACAAAGATGAGTATGTAGCAGGTGTCCTGGAAAATCCCAGTGGAGCAACCGATGCCGTGGATGGGATCCCATTTCTCCAGCTTGCTGAGAAGGTCTCAGGGATTCCTTCTCCACAGGCAGAGGCTCCACCAGCCAAGGAGACCCACAAATGGGGCAACCCCAGTGCCAGCAACACCTCTTCTTGGGAAGGTGCATCTCAGGCCACATCTCCAGAAGCTGCCCACCACCACCCTCTGCCCCTGAAGGACAAGACGGCATCGCCCACGCTGAACAGGGCTGCCAAAGAGTCGGTCCTGCAGAAGAAGACCTCAAGTGGCCAGCCCAGCAGTGAGGCTGCTCCCAGCACGGGTAGCCCTGGGAGCAGCACTGAGGAAGGTCAGCAGCCCATCGTGGGGAGGGAGAAAGCCATGCTGGAAGTGAAGGACAGCAGCACCAACACCAAGGACCAAGGTGGCAACCCAAGCAAGTCCACCAGCCACCAGCCCAGAGGTGAGGCAGCCACCACCACCATGAGACACGGGCACGTGGAGCCAAGCAAAGCCACCAGCAAGCTCCACCCCAAGAGGAGGAAAGAGCACAAGTCCTTGGGCCACCGGAGCAGCTCCGGCTCCCGGGAGAACATGGAGGGAGATGGGAAGAAGAAGAAAGCCCGGACCCCATGCCCGGGGAGGAGCGAGAGCAGCAGTGACCTCAAACGCTCTGGCTGGAGCAACGCCGAAGCTTCTGCCCTCTCCCCTGGGAGGAAGGAGACCCACTGCAACAAACTGTCCCCCAAGCCCAAAGCAGGCCCCCAGCTGAAGAAGATGGTCCTGGACACCTACAACCAGAAGAAGGGGGAGCTCCGCCACGCCAACGGGGACGTGAAGCGCCGGAAAGCCATCCTGGGCAAGAGCCTCCACCAAGTGTTGGCCAAGGGGCCAGCTCCATCCCCACGGGGCTCCTTGCACACCCCACGTCCCACCAGGGGGGCCAAGGTGACCAGCTCGACCAGCTACCGCACCGCCGAGTCCCAGAACAACCTCCTCAGCCAGCTCTTCGGGCAGAAATTAACGAGCTTTAAAATTCCTTTAAGGAGAGATACTTCAGAGTAATTTATGGAAGTGACTTCTGGTGATCCTCAGCTGCTTTCAAGGGGGGAAAAAAAAAAAAGAAATTATCAAAGCATTAAATTCGTTTGTGGAGCACGATTTCTCTGTCTAGCTTAAATGAACTTGCTCTGCAGCCTCTGTGGAAACAGTTTTGCTTTGTGTCGACTAATCTACTTTAATTCACCTGATTTATCATGCAAATGCTCCAACTTTGATGTCGCTGGTGATTCGCCACGAACTGAAATTGTAATCGCTTTGGGCAGGCTGAGGCGTCGAGAGCAGCCGCTTTCATGGCAGAAGTGCTGAGGTGAGGAGGATCCTTTGCAAATCTCAGACCCCCTTTTTTTTTTTTTTTTTTTTTTTTGAGGGTGTTATCTTTGTACAAAAGTACTTGAAGAGATGAACTTCATTCCGTAGACGTCTTATTCATGAGGTGCAGTACACTGTAGAAAGCAAATTTAATTTTTTTTTATGAAGATTTTGCACAAATAAAATCCCGTACGATTCATTTAATTGGGAGCTGGCCTAAGAGATGATACAATTTTTGTTTTTTTAAAAAAAAAAAAAAATATATATTAAATTAAGAATTAAATGCCCTATGCTGAAGGGAACCTACAGGAAGGGTGGTGAGGGGATCTTCGTGAGGGTGTCCAACAGGACAGGGGGAGATGGTTTTAAGCTGGAGGAGAGTAGATTTAGGTTGGATTTTAGGAAGAAGTTCTTCAGCACGAGGGTGGTGAGACTATGGAATAGAGGTTGTGGATGCCCCCTCCATGGAGG
>VYZX01004341.1:312147-322147 GCA_013401335.1 Brachypteracias leptosomus
TCCGGTACCGGCTCCCGATGGGGGCCCCGATAAGGCTTTAAAATATTCCGTTCTGCAAGTCCCATCCTGATAAGATCGCTCTGTCGGGACGGCCTGAAATTGTGATCTTATCTCCCCCGCCTGCCTCCCTTCCCTCCCTCCCATCCAGCGCCATCAGCCGGGGCGAGGGGGTCCCCAAACCCCCCCTACCTCGGGGTACCTCAGCCCTGCCAGCAGCTCCTCACCCTGGGTACGGCACCCTCACCCTGCTGGAGGGTCCCCGTTCTGCACGGGGGCTCCCCGTTTGCCATGGGTGCCACCGGTCGTGACGTGCCATCGTCCCCGTTGACCGCGCTGGCCTCAACCTTTCGCCCAGCTTGGTGACAACCCCCCCATCCTCCCCAGCTCCCGCTTCACACCCCAGCCTGGGCAGGGACGGGGTGATAACACCTCGGGCTGACAGCAGAAGGGACCATCGTGGGGTCCCACAGGTCTTGGGCCACCATGCAGATCTCCTCATCTCCAGAGGGTCACGCTCCCCATGATCCAACCCATGCGATGGGCTCTGGGTTGGCTCCGGTGGGGATGTACCGGCTGCAACGGGGGAATTCTGAAAAGTGCTGGAAGTTTTTTCGGTGCTGGCTTCTCTCCCTTCCTCTCTGGTGCGTGTGTGTTTTTCTTTCCCCCTCGCGTCGATGGAAGGTGGTGATAAGAGGGAGATGGGAGGATAGGGAAGGCTGGCCACCATGTGATAATCTCGCTTTATCTTTCTCTTGAAATAATTGCAAGGCTGAGTTGCACCTACCTGTTTCCCTGCCTGGGGTGATTGCTCTGGTGATAAAGCTCAGCTAGACTTTTACCCGGGGAGAGTTAAAAATAGTCCCAGCTGCCTCCTGTGTATACATATATATATATTTATTTTTTTTTGGTGCTAGTTTTCTCCTTTTATCCAACTTCCTTGGCTTTATTTCGGCCACCCGCCACCTCCAGCCCCTTCAAGTGGGAGCTCAAAGAGTGAAGCAAGTGGTGGTGTCACGGCCACCGAAATATCACCCACTGATATGGGTGGTAGCCACGTGCGTGGGGGGGGACACACGGACGGCAGGACACCCCACCACCCCCCAGCGTGGACCTTGGCGAGGCCGGTGGAGCAAAGCACCGGGGCTGGATGAGGCCGTGGGCAGCTTGGCCGGGCGACAGCGGCTCCTATCTCCTTCCTCTGCTGCTTTTTCTGCAGAGATGTGAAGAAATGATAAAGTGGGAGGCTGATCTCAGGCCGCCGGCGATGGCCAAAACTGATTATTAAAATAAAAAAAAAAGCTGAAAGCTTGGAAGCCTTCCTGGATGTGTCAACATGAAAACAGTCATTAGAGGCGGCGAGCGCGGCGAGAGGGTTTTGCCGCTGCCTCCGCCGGCTTCTCCACGCCGAGGGGAAGGTATGCATGAATCAGGGCTCCCGTAACCAGACTCCTCTCATGTACAGACCGGACCTGTTTCCACAAAGTCTATCCTTTTTCATCATCTGGGCTGGAGCTTTCAAAAAAAAAAACAACACACCAACAAAACACACAAAACAACCAAAACCACCCAACCAACCCTCCTCCTCCTCCAGATTGCTATCTGCTGATTTTCTTTTCCTGGGTGACGCGACGTTCTCGCCCCAGCTTCGTCTCTTCTGGGCTTTTTTGTGTTGGTTTTTGGTGGTTGTTTTATATATATATATTTTTTTTTTTAGGTGTATTTTGTTTCTGTCTCTCTCTCTCTGGTGAGCTCGATGCGATGCTCAGATAGGCTGGCGGGGGAGATCGCCGGCAGAGCGGGCGATCGCCAAGAGAGATAAGACAAAGATCACACACTGGACTATATTTAACCAGCTGCTTTAACCTCCTTCTTCTTGGCTGTTTTTTTTTTCCACCGTGCAGCAATAAGGGGGGGGTGGAACCAGCAATGTAGGGTCCCTCCAACCCCCCCCCCTTGCAAGCACCCTCAGTGCGTGGTGAGGCTTTGAAAGGTGATTGCATCTGGATGGTGGCTTCTGATAGCAGAGAAAACACCCGGAGTGTTTATTGATTTAATTTCATGAGGTGCTTATTTACCAGGGGAGGACAGTTGCTTTTTTGTCCCCTTCTCCATCCCTGCCCATCCAACCTGCAGCTGCTGCTTTATAGGGTTGATGCGGTTGAGGTTGGTTGGGTTGGTTGTTGGTTTTGTTTTTTTTTTTTTTTTTTCTATTCTTCATTTTTTTTTTTTTCCTGTCTTTTGTTCTGCTGGTAGATAGATGTGAGGGGCTGATAGAGAGCAGGAGCTGATCTCCAGCCCTGATAGCCTCTTATATTTATGAACTTCAAAGCTGGGAGTGCAGGCGCCCGGCCGGGGAGCGAGGCTGCAGCGGCTGCCGGGACCTGTGTTCCCCTGATGGAAGAACCTGATAGCAGGAGATCCATCTCATCATCTCCAACCTGCCTCTCCCACCCCTCTTCTGCTAATATATATTATTATTTCTTTTTTTTTTCTACTGGAGGCCACTGTTTTTGTACTAGTTGCAGGGCCTGCTTGTGGGGTTTTTTTCTTATATATATATTTTTTTTCCATTTTAAGCACTCAAATGCCTAATTTCTAGGCATTCTAGAGCTAGCTCAGGAAGGATGAGAAACTGTACTCATGATGGCTGCAGATAGGAACTAAAAAAATTTCCCTGTCAACAAAAATATATAAAATTTTTCTTCAGGTAAAATCTTTGCCAAAACAACATACAGTTTTTCTTGCTTTCTTCCCTCCTGCACTATTGCAGTGAAAACTAAACTGCCCTCTTGTGTAGGTTATCATTTCCAGACTTCTATAATGCTTATCTAGCAGAGCAGCCAGACAAATAACACAGCACTCAGCAGGATGAGGCACTGTATTTTAATATGGTGAAGGCAACCATTCGAAAGAAGAGAAAAGTCAAATAATTTAAAACCATAGAAACAGCTTGTGGATCATTGAAAAGCAACACATTTGGAACACAGATGGCTGGTTTTTTCTCCCTAAAAATAACAAATGAAGNTATTCTGCTTTCAGCTACAGGAGATCTGAGCTCCTGATAAGCGATGAGGCCCGATCTCCATCCTGATAGAGATTGCCAGGGGAGATAAGAACCACTTATCTCTCCCCACCAGACCGGAGCAGGATTCGCTCCAACAACAAACACGCCAAGAGAGGGGCAAAAGGGCTCCAACAGTTTGTTCCATTGCAGATATGATTAACGCAGGCGCTTTAATTATCTGATTGGGGGGGGCGGGGGGGGCAGCTGCAGATGTGTTTTTATTTCTCAAGGTGTTTTTTCACACCCCCCCTCTTTATTCCCCCACCCCGGGTGCTCTGTGAAACAAGCCGAGCTCTCCCCAGCGCCTCTTATCAGCTGCAGATGTTGCATTAGTTCGATGAGAGCTTTGACTTTCTTTTTCGATCCTTATCTCCCATTCTGCTCCGCCGAGCAACGCACAGGCTGGGCTTGGGGTTGGGGTTGAAGGGGGGGAGGCAAAAGCCTTTTTTTTTTTTTTTGCACGTGGATTTTCTTTAATTGCTATTAGATGGTGTTAGATAAGCGAGCGTGATCTGCACTCTTCAACCTCTTGATGGGGTGGGGTGATATTTGGGGTTGGTTTTTTTTGCCTTTCCTCTTTTGCAAGCTCGGCTGCTCCTCTGTGCTGTGTGGGCTTGGTGGTGGTGCCATCCAGAGGGGTCTTGGTGCCATTCAGGGGGTCTCAGTGCTGACCAAGCAGGTTCTGGTGCCATCCAAGGGGGGTCTCGGTGCCATCCAAGGGGGTCTCGATGTTGTCCAGGTAGTCCCAGTGCCAGCCCAGGGGTTCCCAGCACTGGCCAGACCGTGGGATCCATCCTTGGCGTGAGCCTGGAAAAATTGTGTTTCTTGTACTGATGACAGTGGCCAAGCCAGGGTTTATTTTTAGCTGCAGCGTGGTGAGCCGGTGGCGTGGGATGCTCCCGACACGCCTCCTGCCCGCTCCTCTCCTGCTCCCTTTGCTCCTCTCTTTCCAGCCCATGCAGGTGACTAACTGCCTCTGCTTGCCTTTTTTTTTACCCCCTCTCACCTCCCATCGTGCTGCTGTTGCTGCATGTTTCCATCACCCGCCAGCCTCCGTGCCTCAGTTTCCCCACCCTATGGAAGGGCTGCTGCAGGTTGGGGTAGGGTGTGTGTGAGCTGGGCTGAGGGTTTGCTGCTGTCCACGTGTCCCATATCAGTGGGTGATATTTCGGTGGCTGTGACACTAGCTCCCAAATTACTAATTACTAATGATAGGACAAGAGGTGATGGCCTCAGGTTGCACCAGGGGAGGTTTAGATTGGACATTAGGAAGAAGTTCTTCACTGACAGAGTGGCCAGGCCCTGGCCCAGGATGCCCAGGGAGGTGGTGGAGTCACCATCCCTGGAGGGGTTCAACAAATGAGTAGATGTGGAGCTTGGGGACATAGTCTGGGGGTCAGGGAGATGTTGGTTGAAGGTTGGACTTGATGATCCTGGAGGTCCTTTCCACCCATAACAATTCTATGGATGCAGGCATGGCCTCCACCTCCTCCTCCTTTCTGCACCTCCTTGGGGGCTGCTCTGGTGTTACAGCCCCCAGTGCCCCACTCCTGGCATCCCCAGGGTGACATTGCCATGTCCCACATGTCTGCTGCACCCATGGGTGCTGCCAACCCGTCTGCCAACCCGTCTGCCAACCCCTCCCCTCTTGTGCAAACCCCCGCCCCGAGGCATTTGCCAGCCCTGGCTCGGTGGCATCCCAAAGCCATGCCAGGGGTGTGGGCAGCAGGGCTGTGTGGCACCTCTGCCCATCCTGGCTGCCCCCGGCCCGTGGGATGTGGCATCCAGGGCTCCCAGAGGTGGAAACCCCTCGTGGTCCCCGCAGGGTGGGGTGGGGCGGGAGGGTGATGCTGTGGTGTTGGTGGGAGCTCTCCCCATCATCACCCATGTCCTGGATGATCTCTCCCAGTTGTCACGGGTTGTTTCCCACTGGTAGCTTGGCAGTGCCATGGGGAAGATGGACTCATGCCCGGTGCAGGGTTTGGACCAGCTGCGGGTGATGCTGGAAGAAGTTTTTCTCCTCTTCTCTGGCCACTGGTGCAGGTGTGAACATCCTGCAGCCCCCACATCTGGCACCATGTCAGGGGTTGGAAGGGACCTCAAAAGATCATCGAGTCCAACCCCCCTGCCAGAGCAGGGTCACCCAGAGCAGGTCACACAGGAACACGTCCAGGAGGGTTTTGAACATCTCCAGAGAGGGAGACTCCACAACCTCCCTGGGCAGCCTGTTCAGTGTCTGTCCCCCTTACCGTGAAGTTTCTTCTCGTATTTATGTGGAACCTCCTCAGTTCCAACTTACACCCGTTGCCCCTTGTCCTATCATTGGATGCCACTGAGCAGAGCCTGGCTCCATCCTCCTGACACTCTCCCTTTACATATTTATAGACATTAATGAGGTCACCCCTCAGTCTCCAGGCTAAAGAGCCCCAGTTCCCCCAACCTTTCCTCACAAGGGAGATGTTCCACTCCCTCCATCACCTTTGTGTCTCCACGCTGGACTCCCTCCATCGGTTCCACGTCCTCCTTGACCTGAGGGGCCCAGCACTGGACACAATATTCCCAACCACGGGGCGGGGGCTGCTCGGTGGGAGCCGGGGCCGTGCGTGGGCAGAACCTGTTCTGCCGAGAGCCCCGGCGGTGCCGGCAGCCGCGGGCAGGGCAGGCGGCTCTGGCAGCCACAGCAGCCTTGGCAGGCGGCCCCTTCCAGGGCCCGTGGGCGCTGGGGTTGGGTTGGTTTGGTGGCTGCTGCTGCTCTTCATCCTCCCGCACCCCCCGGGGATCCCCCCAGCGCCGCCCCGTCCCCGGGTACCCCGAGCAGGCGGAGCTGTGGTGATGATGCCCGTGCATCACCAAGGACAATCCTTGGCAACCCACACCCGAGAGGGAAAACCACCTCCCAGCTGGGATTTACCTCTCTGGATCCCAGCTCGTGTGGTTGGGCAAGGGCTTATTTTCCGTCGTGAATCACGAGGCCACCAAACGAGCTGGAGGTTCCCCTTTCACCAAGTTGGGAGCTCGGCAAGCAGGGCTTGGGAAGCCAGCGATGCCTTCCCCACGGGTGTTGCAGCAGATTGTGCAAGGAGATAGTGCCAGGGTGCAGGTGATCCCACCAAGGTTCTTGGAGAGGGGGAGCCCCATCCCACTCCCATCTCCGATGGGAGCATCCCAAAGACAACGTGGTGTGAAGTCACCAAGTCTCTGGTGTCACCATGTCCACGTCAGCAGCATCCCTGGGGTACCTTGTGCTGTGTGATGCTCCCAGCACCTTTCCAGACGTGGGGTTGATGCCAACTGCATCCCTGGGAAAAGAAAGGACAATGATGCCCAGAGTGGGAGCAGCGGGGCTGGCACAGCCTGGGGACAGAGCCACCACGTCCTGCTGGATTCGAGGTCAAATACACCCATTCTGGGCAAAGGAAGAGCAAAAAACCTAAATGATTGGCCTTGGAACATGCTGGTTGGGGTGGAAAACCAGCCCAGACCTTCCCCAGAGACCCAAGCACCGCTCGGAGAAACTTTGTGCTTTAAAAATTACTTTATTTAAGCAAAAAAAATTGGAAACCCCTCTGTGCCAGCCCCGTGTCACCCTCCAGCTCTGCAAATCCCTTGGCCATGCCGAGGGAGTGGATTTTTCTTCCTGGTGGTGGAGAAAAAAAACCCTCCCTGCTTCTGGAGAAGAGCCGGAATGGGAGCAGGAGGCAAATATCTATTTTTTTCCTCCTCTGTGACACGTCCCATGACTGTTTTTGTTGCCTGACTCAGGACTTTTGGCCGCTCCTCCTTGGCCAGCCTGCTGTCCCCTTGCTTATTTTATCAGGAAAGTTCAAGTGTTTCGGGGGTAATACAGTTCCCTCTTCCGATGGCCGCCCGGCAAAGGCTCCACATTGTTCCTGCAGCAGCGTGGTGGTTTTTTTGTCTTTTCTTTTCTTTTTTTTGTGTGTGTGTGAAGGGATGAAATGGCGAAAGGAATGTAAGTGCTGACCTTGGGCTGCAGTGGGGTTAAGGAGTGTGTGCCTATGAGTCACTCCAGATAAGCGCCTTCCACGGCTTTTTTCCTCCAAAATAATTCTTTATCTCCTCTTTTCTCACATCAACATATTTGCCTGACATCTCCCGCTTGATAGCGCGTGGAGGAAATGTGTGTCCTCTCTTTCGGGCATCTGATGACATATAGGTGCATTGTTTCTCCTGGCCTTGGCCAAACAGGGGTCGTGGCCCCATGACCGGGGGATTTGGGGGTGATCCGTGGGGTCTGTACTCGGGGATTTGGGGATGATCTGTGGGCTCTGTACTCTGGGATTTGGGGATGATCCATGGGGTCAGTGTCAGTGTCCATGGATTTGAGGGTGATCTGTGGTACCCAGAGTTTGGGGATGTGCCTTGAGGTTGGCGCCCAGAGATTTGGGGATGATCCGTGGGGTCGGTACTCGAGGATTTGGGGATGATCCGTGGGGACAATGCCCGGAGATTTGGGGATGATCCATGGGATCTGTACTCGGGGATTTGGGGATGATCCGTGGGGTCTGTACTCAGGGATTTGGGGATGATCTGTGGGGTCAGTGTCCAGGGATTTGGGGGTGATCTGTGGCATCTGTACTCGGGGATTTGGGGATGATCTGTGGGGTCTGTACTCAGGGATTTGGGGATGATCTGTGGGGTCAGTGTCCAGGGATTTGGGGGTGATCTGTGGCATCTGTACTCGGGGATTTGGGGATGATCTGTGGGGTCTGTACTCAGGGATTTGGGGATGATCTGTGGGGTCAGTGTCCAGGGATTTGGGGGTGATCTGTGGCATCTGTACTCGGGGATTTGGGGATGATCTGTGGGGTCTGTACTCAGGGATTTGGGGATGATCTGTGGGGTCAGTGTCCAGGGATTTGGGGGTGATCTGTGGCATCTGTACTCGGGGATTTGGGGATGATCTGTGGGGTCTGTACTCAGGGATTTGGGGATGATCTGTGGGGTCAGTGTCCAGGGATTTGGGGGTGATCTGTGGCATCTGTACTCAGGGATTTGGGGATGATCCATGGGGTCAATGCTCGGAGATTTGGGGATGATCCATGGGATCTGTACTCTGGGATTTGGGGATGATCTGTGGGGTCTGTACTCAGGGATTTGGGAATGATCCGTGGGGTCAATGCCCGGAGATTTGGGGATGATCCATGGGATCTGTACTCTGGGATTTGGGGATGATCCATAGGGTCAGTGTCCATGGATTTGGGGGTGATCTGTGGCATCTGTACCCAGAGTTTGGGGATGTGCCTTGAGGTTGGCGCCCAGAGATTTGGGGATGATCCGTGGGGTCAGTTCCCAGAGATTTGGGGGTGATCTGTGGCATCTGTACTCAGGGACTTGGGGATGATCTGTGTGGTCAGTGTCCAGGGATTTGGGAGTGATCTGTGGGGTCTATACTCAGGGATTTGGGGATGATCCATCGGGTTGGTATCCAGAGCTTGGGGATGCACCTCGAGGTCGGTGCCTGGAGATTTGGGGATGATCTGTGTGGTCAGTGTCCATGGATTTGAGGGTGATCTGTGGGGTCTGTACTCAGGGATTTGGGGGTGATCCGTTGGGTTGGTATCCAGGGCTTGGGGATGCGTCTTGAGGTCGATGCCTGGGGATTTGGGGATGATCCTTGGGGTCAGTGGTTGGGGATTTGGGGATGATCTGTGTGGTCAGTGTCCGTGGATTTGGGGATGATCCATGGGGTCAATGCCCGGGATTTGGGGACGATCTGTGTAGTCAGTGTCCATGGATTTGGGGGTGATCTGTGGGGTCTGTACTCAGGGATTTGGGAATGATCCGTGGGGTCAGTGCCCTGGGATTTGAGGATGATCCGTGAGGTCGGTACCCAGAGCTTGGGGATGTACCTTGAGGTTGGTGCCCAGGGATTTGGGGATGTTTGATGAGTTTGGTGCCAAGGGATGCAGCTTGGACTCGGTGCTCGGGGCTTTGGGTATGAGCCTTGGTGGTTTGGGGATGTTTGGTGAGGTCAGTGCTTGGGGCTTTGGGGATACTTGACAGTGTTGGTGCCCAGGGATGCACCTCGGGGTCGGTACCCAGGGCTTTGGAGATGCTTGGTGATGTTGGTGCCTGAAATTTAGGTGTGCTTGACAGGTTTGGTGCCCAGGGATGCCCCTCAGGGTCGGTACCCAGGGCTTTGGAGATGCTTGGTGGGGTCGATGTTCAGGCTTTAGGGATGCTCGGTGGGTTTGGTGCCCAGAGATGCACTGGGTTGATATCCAGGACTTTAGGGATGCATGTCAGGCTCAGTACCCAGGATTTAGGGATGCTCAGTGGCGTTGGTGCTTGGGGTTGATACCCAGGGCTTTGGGGATGCATCTCCGCTTGGTACCCAGGATTTAGGGATGCTCAGCGGGGTTGGTGCTCAGGGATGATACCCAGGGCTTTGGGGATGCACCTCGGGCTTGGTGCCTGGGATTTAGGATGCTCAGGGTTGATACCCAGGGCTTTGGGGATGCACGTTGGTCTCAGTGCCTGGGATTTAGGGATGCTCAGCGGTGTTAGTGCTCAGGGTTGATACCCAGGGCTGTGGGGATGCACCTCATGCTCAGTACCCGGGATTTAGGGATGCTCAGTGGGGTTGGTGCTCAGGGATGATACCCAAGGCTTTGGGGATGCATCTCAGAGTCTGTGCCTGGGATTTAGGGATGCTCAGGGTTGATACCCAGAGCTTTGGGGATGTGTCTCTGGCTCGGTACCCAAGATTTAGGGATGTTCAGTGGGATTGGTGCTTAGGGTTGATACCCAGGGCTTTGGGGATGGATCTCAGACTTTGTGCCTGGGATTTAGGGACGCTCAGGGTTGATACCCAGGACTTTGGGGATGCACCTTGGGCTCGGTGCCTGAGATTTAGGATGCCCAGGGTTGATACCCAGGACTTTGGGGATGCACCTTGGGCTCGGTGCCTGAGAT
>VYZX01004341.1:327147-329403 GCA_013401335.1 Brachypteracias leptosomus
AATGAGCCTTGGTCCCACCTTGCACCTCGGCCCCACCTTGAACATTCATGGATGTTTCAAGCCTGATCTTCATGGAGTTTCCTTCCATATTATCATGATCTCCAGCCCCAAACTCACACCCAGCATGGGGTTAAACACCTCAAACTCCTCTTGGGTGGAGATTGGGATGGAGGACACCCCCGGGTCCCTCTCCGCTGCCTGCAAAGAGGCCCTTCCAGCTGCCTCAGTTTCCCCCCCACGCTTTGACCACCCCTTGCCTGGGTAGACAGGACCACACGAAACATCTCCCCCCCTTTCCTCCCATCCATCTGATGCGCCGGGGGCTGGGGACGGCTCTATTAGAGACTCTTTCCCTCTCTTAAAAAAAAATCTATCAGGGCTTTATCGACCCCATCTGAAACGTAAAGTCACTTCATTGTCATTGCCCCTGGATTTTCCCCTCTCATTATTTTCCCTCCCCCCCCCCCAGTGTTTGCTGGGATGCTGGGCTATTAGTCTGAGCAGTGGCAGCCCCTGCCCTGAGCCAATCTCCCGTAATCTATCGGGGGTTTATCGGCGCTATCGCAGCGCCGGGACTGGTTGGGCTCGGCGCTGGCGCCGGGCTCGCCCGCTGATAACGTTACAGAGTTCAGCCCCTGCTGAATGTTAAGTAACTGCACCCCGAGCAGATAGGAGATGGACTTGGCAGGGCAGGCAGGGCTCGGGCTGAAACCAAGCTCTTCCCCCAGCAGCAGCAGCAGGGGGGGGGTTTCTCAGGCTCGCCTTCATCCCGGGGTCTTTTCTTCCCCAGACGTGCTGCTTGGTGGGGCAGCACAGTGGGGAGGGAGGGATGGATGGATGGAGAGGGGGGAGAAGGATGCTCAGGATGTTGCATCCCCCTGGTGGGGCTTTTCTTACCCCCCACTCCTAACTGGGGGCTGCTTGGTGGGGCAGCACAGTGGGGAGGGAGGGATGGATGGATGGAGAGGGGGGAGAAGGATGCTCAGGATGTTGCATCCCCCTGGTGGGGCTTTTCTTACCCCCCACTCCTAACTGGGGGCTGCTTGGTGGGGCAGCACAGTGGGGAGGGAGGGATGGATGGATGGAGAGGGGGGAGAAGGATGCTCAGGATGTTGCATCCCCCTGGTGGGGCTTTTCTTACCCCCCACTCCTAACTGGGGGCTGCTTGGTGGGGCAGCACAGTGGGGAGGGAGGGATGGATGGATGGAGAGGGGGGAGAAGGATGCTCAGGATGTTGCATCCCCCTGGTGGGGCTTTTCTTACCCCCCACTCCTAACTGGGGGCTGCTTGGTGGGGCAGCACAGTGGGGAGGGAGGGATGGATGGATGGAGAGGGGGGAGAAGGATGCTCAGGATGTTGCATCCCCCTGGTGGGGCTTTTCTTACCCCCCACTCCTAACTGGGGGCTGCTTGGTGGGGCAGCACAGTGGGGAGGGAGGGATGGATGGATGGAGAGGGGGGAGAAGGATGCTCAGGATGTTGCATCCCCCTGGTGGGGCTTTTCTTACCCCCCACTCCTAACTGGGGGCTGCTTGGTGGGGCAGCACAGTGGGGAGGGAGGGATGGATGGATGGAGAGGGGGGAGAAGGATGCTCAGGATGTTGCATCCCCCTGGTGGGGCTTTTCTTACCCCCCACTCCTAACTGGGGGCTGCTTGGTGGGGCAGCACAGTGGGGAGGGAGGGATGGATGGATGGAGAGGGGGGAGAAGGATGCTCAGGATGTTGCATCCCCCTGGTGGGGCTTTTCTTACCCCCCACTCCTAACTGGGGGCTGCTTGGTGGGGCAGCACAGTGGGGAGGGAGGGATGGATGGATGGAGAGGGGGGAGAAGGATGCTCAGGATGTTGCATCCCCCTGGTGGGGCTTTTCTTACCCCCCACTCCTAACTGGGGGCTGCTTGGTGGGGCAGCACAGTGGGGAGGGATGGATGGATGGATGGATGGATAGATGGATGCTCAGGGTGCTGCATCCCGCTACTGGATCCATAGCATGGTTGGTATTGATGTGGTGAGGGTGTCAGCCCACTCATGGATGGGTTTTTGTGGTGGTTGGGGTGTGGATTTGAGTGTTCACCCCTCTGTCAGTAATTAATGATAGAGTTCCTCTCATTGGTAAGCACAGCAGCCCCCCCCCAATCAGTAATTAGTGTGCTTTCCTTCAGGTATTGCAGCCATCCCCTCCATCAGTACTTACAGTGTCCCCCCCATCAATAATTTCAGCATCTACCCATCAATAATTGCAGGATCTCTCCCCCCC
>VYZX01004342.1:0-18471 GCA_013401335.1 Brachypteracias leptosomus
CCAAGGTAAACTCACCACAATAACAAAAGCAATCAATACACACTTGAGAGTGAAATTATGTCGAGGAAGGTAAATTGAAGCACTAAATTGGGAGACAACAGTGGATGAAAAGAGAACTTAAGACCTTCTATAAAATACTGGAAGATGTTGGGAAGGAAACATTTATGAAATTAACCTGCCATGCTATGGGTGATCTTGAGCTCTACAGCTCTTCACGCTTTGGTGTGGAATGAAAAAGATTTCTCTTTCTGAATGATTAAAGTATGCACATCTTAATAATTGTTTTTATTTTTCTTCTTATTTTTGCATTAAATGAGCAAGCACTGTTTTATCTCCTGCTTGCCTTTTCTCTCTCTCTTCTTTTTAAAAAAGGCAATAAAAATCTTTTATACTACATGGAGAGATGGGAAGCTTAATTGCAGTGCTTCTAAGGTTCTTTGAGATCCTGAAGTGAAAGATGTTACTGTATCATGAAAAAAAAAGATTTCTGCTCATGGCTTTACAAAGACTCTTTTGTGACTTCATTTCACCACCTGTCTGAAAGGGGGTTGGGTTTCCTATCATACTAGCTCATAAAGTAGAATATAATCTACTCCAAAAGATAAGCACTAAAGCTAGCTTTGTAGCATATAGTCAGAATAAGAGCTCTGTTCTTTGATCTTGAATAATTTCACACTATACATAAGCTTCTCAATATGAACCTCTGGAGCTTCTAGAACCCAAATAGTCCAAAACTTTTCTGGTGGGTTGCTGAATTACCTCACAGATATGAGATACTGACTTTGATGGATGTGATTTGGGCTGTCAGGCTCCATCAGTCCTAGATTGGAAAACTGAGAGAGAAAGCCAAGTCTCTGGATCTTAATATATTCCTTCATCTCTGAAATGTGTATTCAAAGATTTGGATGTGAACAAGTGCAAGGGAGGCCAGTGACATCAGCTAAGTAGAAAGTTTAGCTTCTCTTCACAAACTCACAAGTACTTAGCTTTGTTACTTTGCTGGTTTCAAAAACCAAAAAATTTTTGCTATTGAGAAAGGTTCAGAGATCAGACAGAAAGTTATTGAATTATTTTTATAAAAGGGGTGTGATTGAACTTACAGTTTATAGAGTTACTTCTGCCTCCTGCAAAAACAGGTAGGTCATTTTTCTAAAATACATCAGATCTCTATATCCAAACATCCTCACATCATATACATATAGTTCTTTGAAGGTTTATAGAAGAGTCTTTCTCCTTCAAAACAAAGGGTATTTCACTAGCTAGTCAGAACATGAGAGATGCAGAGTTCTTGTGATAATTTTCCCTTCATGGGAGGAGGATATATTCATGTCAGCCAACATATTGGTTACCCTGGTTAGTTACAGAAAAGTGCGTGAGCCTTTCCAGCTGAAAGAAGACTTGTGCAGTGTTAAAACACTTCCGTCCTCTCATCTCTAGAGTAAGGGGCCTGTAACACGTCTGTACCAGAGCATTGCAACACCATCCTTCAGAAGGGACAGAGAGAATAAAATAACTGTCATACGGTCTTACATCAGCAGTCACCATATGAGCTTGAGCTGTATACAGTCAGCTCACACAGTGTTTCTCTTTCTTTACACAGCTCTTTTCTGTCTTGCTAAATCTTCATGGACTTCTTGACAGTCCTGCAGCACATGAGAGGGCAGCAGCAGCAGCCACATAGTCCTGCTGTGGTTTGAGCTTTTTCTTTGATATTTCATCCTTAGTCATTCTTGTAGGTTTCAACAGCCTGTAAGTCAATCACACAGGTGAACCCTGTGACTGGCGAGGAAATGAACAGTAGGTTGAGATATGTTTAAACAGAAATGATCCCAGCAAAGTGTATCAATCTGTATGAAAAAGCTGAAGTAGCCCAGCAAACCAGGACACCTTGGTTCATACATGTAGTTTGTATACACACAGATATACCCAGCAGCACCCTCCTCTGTGCTGAACATTTAAACCAAGGATGAGATTTTGGTCACAGAAAATATTTGAAGAATGAGTTTTCTTGTTCTGTACTTTTTTTTTTTCTCATTTTCTTCTCTCTTCCTCAAAGAAAAGGTGTACTTTATTATGAACTTAGACTGGTGTAAAGCTTGTTGAGGAAAAAAGAACCATTGTGATGTGCAATCCTGCAGATCCTACTTCAGACTCCTTGAAACGTAATATCAGGGCAAGACACAGTGATGCATCCTTAAGACAAGGAATAGTATTCATCTGCACATCATTTAAGTAGCACAGTGATTAAAGCGACTTTGACTTGACTGGACCAAAGCTTACCAATCCTATAGGATGATTTGTGGGCAATAGTAGATCTCCCCAGAATATACAGAATCACAGAATTGTCAGGGTTGGAAGGGATCTAAAAGATCATCTAGTTCCACCCCCCCTACCATGGGCAGGGACACCTCACACTAGATCAGGTTGCTCAGAGCCCCATCCAGCCTGGCCTTCAAAATTTCCAGGGCTATGGCTTCCACCACCTCTCTGGGCAACCTGTTCCAGTGTCTCACCACCCTCATAGTGAAGAACTTCTTCCTAACGTCTAATCTGAATCTACCCATCTCTAGTTTTGATCCATTGCCCCTAGTCCTACCACTACCCGACATCCTAAAAAGTCCCTCCTCAACTTTCTTGTAGGCCCCCTTAAGATACTGGAAGGCCGCAATAAGGTCTCCTAACTGTAAACCCTATGAAAGAAGCTTGAAATCAACATATGAGTAAAAAATTACGTTCTTTCATGGGCTGGTTTAAAATGGGACTCATTCTCTAACATTCTATTACAGCCTTCAAACCCTTTCCACGGGTGATATTTTAATGGAAAATGTTTGTCCTTTTATTTTTTAAGAAATACAGAACAAAGGTCTTAAGTGAGCAGATTTATATGCTAACAAAACTATTCAAAACTGGATTTGTTCATATCAAGAAATTAATTTGCTCCTACTGTTTCCAAGCATCCATTTTCATTTTCCCCTTTCAGATGGAAGTTATGTTTCTGACATTCATAAGCTTAACCAGAACGGATTCTATGTCTGTTCTTATGCAGACAATTTCAATGAGCAGCCCTGAACCTGGGCTGCTTTGGGGTTTTGTGCCTCATAGTCCTGCTGAACAGATTGGCAGTCTGCAAACAAATTGCCTATATGATTTATATGTACAATTGGCATGTTTTGTGCTGCTAGCTCTCTTCTTCCTCAGGCCAACACAAAACTCAGCAACATCCCCTTAACATACCTTCATCTTTTATTCTTCATCTGTTTGCTCTTCTCTGTCTCAAATCAGCCAAGGGGAAACACACCAATGACAGAGAGCTCAGCAAGCTGCCCCCAACAGGAACTCTCCTCTAACTGATCAGCTGCTTGTTGCTTCCAACAAACTGGTCAGTTCCTGGTTGACATATCTCTAGCCTTGCCCACCACCCCAACCATGATCACCTGGGGAAGACAGGGCCTCACAGAGGTGGGCCAGGTTCAGTCTCTGGGGCCTTGGGGAACCACTTGGGGAACCAAGCATACTGCTAGGTTGTGACTCATCCATAGGTCAATTCCAACTTGGGGCCCACAGCCCAGGCCCCAGCACTTCAGCATGTAATTTAACAACCCTTTCAGGATATTACAAGAAGATAAGTTGCCTGGAAGAGGATGAGTCCAGCACAGCAGACTTCCTGCAACAATACTGTAGAAAGCTGGCATTTGATATCAGAACAAATGTTTTTTCCCCTGGACATCCTTTGAGAATCATATTATACTTATCCCAGCTGCACTCCTAAGGAGTAACAATGCAGGGTCATTCTCAAGAATTATATTTAAAAGACAAGATAGTGGCCTCAAATGTATTTAACATCAAAATTGTATTTCTATTTTCAAAATGATGTATATGTTTTATGTCGAGCTGCCTGTGAGCCATCCCACCATCACTCCTTCCTCTGTACTTTGAAAACAATAAATATGAACTCATTAAATAATGCAAAGCTAATTGAGATGTACAACTGGGGGAAGAGGGAGCCACAGTATAAGAAATGATGCTTAGAAATCCAAAGTTACTGCAAAGTGATTTGAAAAGAGTTGGATTTACTTTTGTAGGCAGAGAAGTCTTTGGTGTCTGGTTTACAAAATAGGCATCCTATTAGCTGAGAACCTGTTCTAATTTACTGTTGTTATCCTAGACAACAGTTTGATCTGCTTTAAATGAGATACAGATGGTTGCAGAATTCAGTTTGAATTTGGTAAATGTTGGCTGCTGTTTTTCCATTTCATTCACTGGTACAGTTGTTTTGCTTCAGTTACAACCCAACAGTCCTTGATCTTGCTGTGAGTTTTGTCGGTGTGAAAAAAACCTCATGGTAAAACAGTAACTGACAGGTAAAATTGGGGCTTATTTTAACTTACTGTATTTTAACATAAAAGCTGATTTAGAAATAACTGATTTTAAAATTTACTGCTTATTGTGGTTTTTTGACTGAGTATTTTTAGACATCATCTGGCAAGGAAGACATTTTCTTAGGTTTAGTAATAACACATTGTGTTTATGTCTATTTGCTTTTGGAACATTTCAAAGCAGTTAAATAATTTTTCTCAACAGTGAAGGTTTTTAGCAAATAAGAACTGGAGTGATAGCAAAAATACCTTGTAACAACAGTGGAAAACTAGATGTATAATCTCTCAAGCTGCAAGTTGATTAGGACATAAGGATAACCTACAGACCCTTACACATACAGTCAGGAAAAGAGATTATCTTTAATTATGGTGACAACTCATGATGTAAGTCATTCCAGAATTACTGGAAAAAATACGTTGAAATAAGTTGATGCTCTTAAAAAACTTAGAAGTTTTGAAAAACATTTGGTCTATTTTTCCTTTGAAACTGGTACACATCTTGGTGTGTTCACATCTTCTGAAAAGTCACTAGTAATCAAATTCATTTAAGTAATACATATTGCATACATTGGAACAGAATTGCTAAACCAAACAGTGAGTTTGCTTCCACATAGTCCACAGACAGATGTGCAGAGTTGACCAAATGCAATGTGTAGTTGTACTTGCTTTTATAATTTTTGAGTACTTGCAAGGCAGTCATATATCAAATCTATATAACAATAATAATTAAAGAAATTATGAGACCTTGTTTCAAATGAATAGATTTAGGTAAATCATTATCCATATTTCTTCCTGGAAAAAAATGAATCACACAGAGGTGAAAACATAATTTATCAGAACTTATTTGCACAGTTCCTTCTAGAGCATTTATATAGTCTTACACAGAATTACCAAATATCACATCCTTTGCAAGCACAATATTAGACATGCCTTATTCCTTTCCTAATGACTATGGATTCTCATGGAATTGCTACTCTACCCCAAAACATCAAACATGGATATGTTCAACTGGATGACTTTTATTTCAGATTAAGGAAAATAATAATTTAAAAAATCTATAAAAATAGCAAACAGTAGGTCTTCATGGGCAAAAGAAACCAGCCAGCCAATCTGTCAGTAGCATTTGACATGTGACATGAATCCCAACATGATAGTTGGGAGTTTTTGATAATACTACTTGCCAGCCTTTCTGGCTGTGGAAAGGTGTGGGTGCAGTTACTGGGACCATTTTAATACCCCAGAGAAGCCACAAATAGCTGTGAGGCTCTGAAGTCTAATCAGGATAGTCCAGAATGACTTTCTTCTCAAGGCATAGCAAGAATACCACAAGCCCAAAATGGCTTCCCTATACCATTGAAAGTGGCGTTTCCTTTCTATACAGAAAGTTTCAGTCAGAAGTACATCTGACAGTGTTTTATTCTGAAGAACAGATGTGATCTGATGTAATATCTCCTGTGGCATTTACATCTCACTGATTCTGTCCAGGAATGTCTAAGTGTTTTTAACAGCCTTGAGTAGATGCTATTTTAGTTCTGATGAGCTGGGTTAGTGCGAGGAACCTGGACACTGTTAAAGCACATAGTACCAGCACATTAATCAAGCCAGACTCCACACTGGTTCTGTAGTCTCCATACCAGAGACTAGGTGGTGTTTTTTTCACTGTTTCTGATTGAAAACTCTGTTTCCAGAGAACCTTTTTTAGCTTTAAGCTTTAAATACCTCCAGTGTTTTTCCCTCCCCCACTCTGGGGTTGGGAAGGGAGTCCAGCAGATGTGAGAATGTCCTATGCTTTCACAGTATCAACACCATGTTAAGTAGTATACAAAAGGACAAGAACAAGAACAGCATGTTTTCATCTTCTTTGTTACTATAAGCACATGATTAAATGGGTATATAAAAGAGCCAGAGCTTCACTAGACATTTATTATACTGCAGATGGTATGATTTGATGCCTCTGCCTCATCCTATCCTGGCATCAGCTGAAAAGCAATTTGAGATGTGTGCTCTGAAGCTTATGTATTAACAGTTCAGTTATCCACAGTGTAAGATCTAGGAGTCCCAGGTAATAGAGGAAAAAGTGAAGAGATCTATAACTAAGAACAATTGGCTCAGTTCTGTGTCCAGTCCTGACTGGGCTTACTTGGTATAGAACCAGTGATGGGAACCCTTGTTTCTGATTTAAAGTGCAGTGTACATATACAAATTAAAGCTGTATTGATTTAGTTTATTGCAATTTGGTTGGAAAATATTTTATACCCAAGTATGAGAATTACTTTATTTGGCCCTATTTAAGAAAAGATGAAGTTAAATTTGAACACAAGGCTATTAATGCTGTCAATTCAGGAGAGGCTCTTGTGCACAGTCCCCCCTACAGCAATGAGGGAGTTTTGTTTAGTGGATGTTAGGAATGTGTGGACTCTAGACTTTGTGCTGATGGCCATATATGACAAAACCGAAGGGGATTACTGGAAAGTTTTGCATGGCGGCTTCATAAAGACAAGTTTGTACAGGGGATTCCATCTCAGCAGTTTGCAGTCTCAAACTATGTATTTGCAGGTGCATTGATTAAGTTGATTCTCCAAAAGATCTGCTCTAAGACAAACAAATTAGGTACTTACTGATCTATAAATGATCTTAATTTTCTTGTTCTTACAGTAATGGTATTTCTAAGTAAAAACATTTACATATAATAATTCTTGAGGCTGAGTTGGTTTACCTTTAACTGATCTTTATTCTGCAGTATTATAAACACACTCTCGCCATTGTGTGACTGTAGTCAGTCACATTCACAAATTGAGTAGCCAAATACGAAGAAAACTAATGTGAGCGTAAAATTTAGAGGCAAGTCTGAAGGTCTTTTAGAAATTTTCACATAGATCAGTCTCTCTTTAAGAAGGAAGCAAAACCTACCAATTAATGGATGAAGTCATTCCAGTGGCATTTCACTGCATCCAACTGTAAGAAAGGTTTGCTTGTTATTTAGCAAAAGCTTTCTTTTATTTTCAGCTCCCAACAGTGTGTCTCTTTGGGCTTTTGTCAGGGTATCTAAAAGGGAGTGAAATGCTGAAAATGTGCTTGAAAATTACAAGCTAATAGAGGACTTCTCAAGCTGAATTTTCTGCTATATTCAATGCAGCTGGAATTCTGACATGCTCTTCTCCCTCAAAAATGGATTGGAACAGAAATTAAGTCAATGGCTACAACTGGAGTTCAGCTCTGGTTTCTATCAGTTTGAATTTTGTCCTAAAAATCCCAGTACAAACAACCCTATAACCTAAGAAATAAAAGCCACAAAAGAGACAAGGAAGAATCTGTGGAAATATATTTTTAATTGGTTTGGAGAAATCCAACTTTGTGTCTGTATCAAACTTTTGGAAGATACTCTTAAAAATAATAGAGAAGAAAATTTAAGTATTTGAATGATAAAACATGCAATCAGTGAAGCTATAAGTAGCTGTATTATGTGGGTGGAAAAAGATATAGACTAAATGGAGCTAAAGGCTAGCATGAACCCGCTCTTTAAATAAATGCATAGCAGTATCAGTGGCAACTTTGCTTTTTGAAGGCAATGATTAGGCTAGAATACACAATCAACACTCATTGTAGACAGTATTTTGGCTGAAATGTGTTCAAGTGTGAAAATCAGATAGTAACACTGTACAATATTTTGTTTTGCCTATGATTTCCTTCTCCAAGTCCTTGTAGGGACCTAGGGGTAGTTACTGTATGTACTTAGAGTAGGATTAGGCCTTTAATTTGTATTCACATTGGACCTGGAAGCATTGAACAAACCAGCAACTCCAAAGGAGAAATGTATGTGCATCTATGAGGATGATATAATCAGTAAGTAAATTACTATCTTCAGAGCAATCCCATTGCTGTTTAGGCTCCACTGACTGTACTCAGTGGGTGTTCATTGCCAGTAGTGTGACTTAAGGTGCCTACAGCACGTGGAAAAACTTGCATGCAGACGTGTACATTTTTAAGTTTTAATCTCAAACTGCATCCTACCACAGAAGGCTAAACCACAGCAGATGCAAACTGAGACTATCTAGCTCACTTTGTGGAGGTATTGAAGCAGATAAACCTTTCTATTGACATGACAGGAGGAAGATGACTTTATCTGGCAAACCCCTCCTGACAGGTCAATCCTCAGTTGTTTTATCAGATCCCTATAGTATATTAAGGTTGATGAAGGAGAGACTTTCATGCAGCTCCCGTGGGGCAATGGGGTAATTGATTTTACAATTTCAAGACCAGGACAAAAAGGTGCCTTGAATAGATAATTTATGCAGAGGAGCCTGATACAGAATTTATGAATTAAAGATCCAACTAAGGGATATGACCTGTCATTTCTCTTGTCTGCCACTTTATGTTTAATGCCATTTTTTGCAATCACTGATTTTAGTCATTCTTGGGTTTCATAAGAGAGGTAATATTCCTTCTGTAAACTTTTGAACAGGACTGCATATAGCGTGAATTTAATTTGTTACAGCTACTGCTGTGCAAGAGGAGAATGTTGGTCTTGGATAGACTGAGCCAAATTATATCCCAGATATCCATCCATCAAAGAAAGTACAGTTACACTTGGCATGACTGTTTCTATTGCTGTTTAGCAGAGGAAAGACTGGGATGGATTTCAGGAGTTGAATAAACCTGGGACTGATCTGTTGCAGAAGAAATCAAAATTTGACATTACTAGCTAAGAAAACCTGTATTGAAGATATCTGATAGAAATTTGGCCCTGTGAATCCAACTGGAATTTTGGAATTGCAAATCCTGCTGATGTTAAATATTGTTATCTAGAATCCTGTTGCTTTAATCAACAGCACTGCTAGCACATAGGGAATGACATGGTCTCATTCATCAGGAGACAGACTAAACAGGAAATATTGAAACGACTTTAAAAGCTCTTTGGGAGAAAATATATATGCATTTTATATACCCTTTGTCTTGACTGATTTCTATCTTCTGAAACACCATAATGTAAAGATACAGGATCTTTTGGTGCTTAATGTGTAAAAAAATCCATCTTGGGAGGGAATGAAGCCCTTAATTAGGAATGGAATCTGTAGCTTATTACTATTCAAAGTGTAAATCTCCTCACTTCTCTTAATCACACAGGGAATGACATTTTGACTGGTTCCTTTTAGCTGAGCTATTGTTGACTCTTGGCAGAGGTAACATAAAGAAAACAAAGATGTTCTGTCAGCTCTCAAAAAACTGTGACTTCTCCTGAGGCTCAAGCCTGTGAGCAAACCTTACTATACACTGACCTGAATGGATGTGCTTAAAGCATTTCCCCCTCTACTTTATAAAATGTGTTAATCTGGTGTTTCTGAAATAAGTAATTGAGGATGTTAGCAAGCAACTGGCTCTACTCAAATTCACCTCACTTTCCAGTTACAGTACAGTCTGCCTTTCCTGTGTTTGAGACCCCACACATATTTGTCAGTCCTGGATATACTACCTCTGGCTGTTCCACTTATCCCTTCAGATCTTTGCCAGCACAGTAAATCTGTAGTAACAGCTCCAGCAAATCCCTCTCCCTCCAAATTCTCTATCTGAATTTCCAGCCATGTCTGCTGCAAAGAATTGGTTATCTCCTGTTCTATCTGCAGATGATGAGACATAGGTAACTCTCTGTTGAAGGGAAGAATAAGAAGTCTTATTTACCTACCAGGTAAGGAGAGAAAAACTCAGTATAGCATGTCCATAACCAGTAACTATTGAAGTCCCATAACTTTTCTTTGAATAGCATTAGGACTTCCTATATGCTACAGTTAAGTTGAAGTTCAACTTCTGTATACCGTGATCTTTAACTGACCTGTGTTTTGTACAGTAACAGTTTATTTTTCAAATGGATATAATTTATAGACTTGAAGTTAGAAACACACATGCATGCTTACACATGTCTTCCAGTTTTCCTGGAAATTTTGCTTCTTGTTCTATAATGTTGTTTTCCTAAAATTAAAGTATTCCAAGAGAAGAAAAGTAATATTGCTAAATTTTCTTCTGGAAGGAGAAGAAAAAGTTCTGTAATGTAAATATTAAGTGTTATTTCATTGGATTTCCATACAGGACTTGATAAAACACACAACTTTCATGCCAGGTGCCAACTCTCTTAAGATCCATTTTTCAAAAAACTAAACAATCTGTGGTTCAAGCCCTCACCTTGTGCTGTATTCCTACTTCTCACTCTGGGGTTTACAACCCGTTTAGTTACCTCTACAGGTGTTTTTTCCTTACACATAGCTGTTAAGAAACTCATGGCTGTATAACTGTGTTATTCAGGAGAAGATAATCAACAGGAGTGGGGTAACTATGTGTATATTTGCATACCATCAATAAAGCAAAATGGAATCAGAGCTTGAGAGTGTTATCTCTGGAGACCAATCACAAAGTATCTGGCTTGCTTGGGTATCAAGTGTTAGTAACAAAAAAGTCATACTCCAATGATAAGGGAAACTGGACCATATCTGCTCCAATCTGGAGAAATCTAAACCACCAGACACTGTTTCAACATGAAATTTTCTTTTCAAGGGCTGAGGGCGCCAGGTCACTTTGACCAGCACCAGGCTACCTGGATCTATCTGTGAAATTGTGTTTGTGCTTGTCTGGTCCAGTCAGACCTGTTACTTTTCAGCACAGATCTTCTCAACCTGTTTCATTGAATTTAGGTTTGATAGTCAAACAGGAATTCACATCTGGTCAGAGAGATACCTTTACTCCACAGCACGCATTTCAAGGCTTTCCTGCTAATATCCTAGGTAACCATCTATCATTCACATATGCAGGGCATGCACAAATTCCTACTGAAGAGGATTGCAGGGTGTGGAATTACAGGCATGGTAAGTCTCAAACAGGAATAGATAGAGCTGGCTTCTCTCCCCTGAAGGTAAAGGAGAACTTCATTCCATTTAAACCTTCTAAGACTGCATTAAATTTTGTATTTTCTGTTACTAATTCCTGTTGAAATCTGCTTCTTACTGGGGGAACTGCTGTTGTAACATCAAGACCTTTTTCTACGACCATCTGAGAATTCATTGAAGTTCATTCAGGGTGTGGTGGGTTTACCCTGGCTGGGTGCCCGGTGCCCACCCCTAGTCCCTCTATCACTCCCCCCCCCCCCNCACTACACAGGGAAAAATGAAATTTCCAAATAATTCCTAAAAGTCTAGATTTTAGCCCAAGATTTAAGAAAATTATTATTTGAATTAAAATGTCTTGTAGAATTAAGCAGGTGCTACAGGTTCTGCCTTGGAGTGACAGCACTAGTCATTGGAAGAAAGGAGTGTGTTGTGGTTTAGACCCAGCCCGGAGCTGAGCACCATGTGGTTGCTTGCTCACCTCCCTCTCCTCCCAGTGAAAAGGAGAATAGGGAGAAAAGTGCAAAATCCCATGGGTTGGGATAAGGGAACTTGATAGAACAATACAAAAGGAGAATTAAACAACATTTTAATGATAACAGTGATGAAGCAATATATAAAGCAAGTGATATAAACCATACAGGCAGGACTAACTCCGAACAATTGGTGCCTCCCCAGACTGAGTGTGCCCAGCCTGGTCCCCACCCTTATATAGCAGGTATGATGTTAGTATGGTGCTGAATATCCCATTGGCTGGTTCTGTTGTCTATCTTGGCTATGGTCTCCTCCCAGCTTCTAATGAAAATTAACTCAATCCTAGCCAAACCTAAGACAGAGGGAAACGGATTTATTTTTTTCTTGACAGAGAATCAAAGAATGCATTGGGTTGGAAGGGACCTTCCAAGGTCATCTAGTCCAACCCCCCTGCAGTCAGTAGGGATGTCTCTTACTAGATCAGCTTGCTCAGGTTGCATCGTCTCCAGGGATGGGACCTCTACCACCTCTCTCGGCAATCTATTCTAGTGTTCCACCACTCTCATAGTAAAGAACTTCTTCCTAACATCTAATCTACATCTGCCCTTCTCTACTTTTAAAACCATTGTCTCTTGTCCCTGCACTACCTGACCTTGTAAACAGCCCCTCCCCAGCTTTCTTGTAGGCCCCCTTTGGGTGCTGAAAGGCTGCTATAAGGTCTCCTTGGAGCCTTCTCTTCTCCAGGCTGAACAATCCTAACTCTCTCAGTCTCTCTTCATAGGAGAGGTGTTCCTGCCCTCTGATCATCTTTGTGGGCTTTCTCTGGACTTGCTCCATCAGGTCCATGTCCTTGTGATGATGGTTCCAGGGCTGGATGCAGCTCTGCATCCAGCACTAAAATTTTTTTTGCAAAAACAGTACTTGTGTTCTATCTATTAACCAAACATTTTTTATTTTATATGCATTACAAGAAATGAGGTTTAACAATGGATGAATAATTTCCCCTGTTGGGTGAATGCATATATAATTAGGGCTTGAAAATACTTGCAGGAGCTCAAAAGAACTGTTGCTATTCCTTATTTCTCTGACTTGCTTTTCTTACTGTAATACTGTTGATGATTTTAACCTCTGTTTGGCAGATGCTATGATTGGGATGGTTGATAATTTGGTAGCTCAAAGGACTGTTTATCTTGTTTTAAGAGCAGAGATTTTGACATGCTTTTAGGTAGTCTGAAAGATGATTTGTTAGTTGAGTTAATCTGGTGAGTGGTTCAGTGGTATTTAAGCAGTTATTTACCTGTTGGTATATTGGAAGCCTGAGGTTTTAAAGGTACTTGCCTCCTGAGCTTTCTATGTAGCTGTCCTGCTCTATTGAGTGATAAATGGCAAACAGTGAAATCCACTGGAATAATGCACGCTGGAAAAGTTTTGAGGTGGAAGCAAAATGACTGATGCTAGGCTGCTTTTACATGTCCATGGATTGTTGGAGAGTATTCTGTACCTAAGTGCCATTTTCTGTCTCTTCTCAGTTGGCAAAATCACATGCATTTCCCTTAAAGGCTATCAATATTTTATGTTTGTTTCTGAGAGTTAAATGCCCCTATTTGGTCTGCCATGCATCTCTGTCTTTTTTCTTACTCAATATAAAAATTCCACACAACCACGTTTTGCATGGACAATTGCACAGTTTTCTGAAGTAATGAACATATGATCATATGACATAACATCATGTTAATGGCAATGAAAGAGCTAAAGTCAGCATGCACCAGAAACACACAAAAGTCTATGTTCAAAACCAAAAATATGTTTGGAGACCATTTGACATTTCAGCAGCAGGATGTAAGGCTCCTTACGAGCCAGTTGTATCGTAAACATCTACTAAGTGGATTAACAGGAGATAAGTGGTTTACTCTGAATACACTTCGAGATGGTGGAAAATAAAACTTTATATGAAATCCTGGATTTAGGTGTACTGTTACCTCTGAAGTCACTTAGTAATGTTCCTTACATCCTATAGTTAATGATGAATGTATATGTTGCATAATTATGACGTATTTAAAGTAAAAAGAGATACTTGTTTCAGATTTTTTCCCTTCAGTTTTCTCAGTCGTGAGTGTGCACTTGAGTATCATATTCAACCCTTATGTCAAGTAAAAAAACTGAAATTGCACTGTCATGTCTAAGCTGATGAAACAGTACCTGTCATTTTAAAGACTGCATGCAGTTAATGAGTCTGTAATGATATAGATATCATAAATGATATTGATGCTTCATGCAATGAAGTAATGTAATGAAAACTTTCAAATTTCTGCCTTCTAAAGTGGAAACCAGGATAATTAATGAAGCTTAGTTTGGGGGGTCAGCTCTTCCTAATCAATAACATTAGCTGGATTCAATTTTTCATCCTGCTCACTTGCCCATCCCTTATGCGAATTGAATTGATAGAAAAAAATTGTGGTGATTAAACAAAATTTCTCTCTGCATGTGAAACATTTAATGAATGGGCACCCTGCTGACAGTGGTAATCATTGCTTTAAGTCTCCATTAAATACAATTTGAGAGATGGATTAAATAATGAGCATTGTTAATGGCTGATGTAGAAATCATGCTGCACATAACTAATTTGAGATAGCTCAAAGTGGAGATCAGAAAAATGAAAATAAGAATGAACTACATTTGAAATATTTGCATTTCAGAGAGCATAGGAGGAGTGTATGATCCCTTCCAGTGCGAAAAGGATATGGATTTCCAACTGGTGATTTTTAGGAGAACTACACAAAGATCTCTCTGATCAGCATGCTTTTAATGCATTTGTTCCTATGCCATGGAACATGTCATGTACACAAGTCTCTGGAGTCAGATGGGTTAGACCCAAGAGAGCTGAAGAAGTTGGTGGGTGTGCTTACCAAGCCACTCATCATGATTTATCAGCAGTCCTGGCTAACTTGGGAGGTCCCAATGAATTGGAGATTAGCAAATGCGATGGCCATCTACAAGAACGGGAAGGAGGATCTGAGTAACTGCAGACCTGTCAGTGTGATCTTGTTGCCAGGGATGGACATTGAGCAGATCATCTTGAGTGCTATAATACCTCATTTACAGGACAACCAGGTGATCAGGCCCAGTCAGCATGGGTTCATGAAGGGCAGGTCCTGATTAACAAACCTCATATCCTTTTATGACAAGGTGACTCACGTGGTGGATGAGGGAAAGGCTGTGGGTGTTGTTTACCTGGACTTCAGTGAAGCCTTTGGTACTGTTACTCGCAGCATTCTCATGAAAAAACTGTCTGCCCTAGGCCTGGATGGGTGTATGCTCTGCTGTATCACACTGGATGGCTGGGCCCAGAGAATGGTGATGAATGGAGTTAAATCCAGTTGGCAGCCAGACACAAGTGGTGTTCCCTAGGAGTCAATGCTGGGGCCACTCCTGTTTATCAGTGATCTTGGTGAGAAGATTGAGAGCACTCTCAGTAAATTTGCAGATGACACCAAGTTGGGCAGCAGTGTTAATCTGCTTGAGGGTAGGAATGTTCTTCAGAGAGACCTGGACAAGCTGTATTGATAGGCTGTGGCCAATTGTATGAGCTTCAACAAAGCCAAGTATGGAGTCCTGCACTTGGGCCACAACAACCCCACACAATGCCACAGGCTTGGGGAAAAGTGACTGGAAGCCTTCTCTCTAGAAAGGGACCTGAAGGTGTTGATTGACAGNATGAATTGGAGATTAGCAAATGCGATGGCCATCTACAAGAACGGGAAGGAGGATCTGAGTAACTGCAGACCTGTCAGTGTGATCTTGTTGCCAGGGATGGACATTGAGCAGATCATCTTGAGTGCTATAATACCTCATTTACAGGACAACCAGGTGATCAGGCCCAGTCAGCATGGGTTCATGAAGGGCAGGTCCTGATTAACAAACCTCATATCCTTTTATGACAAGGTGACTCACGTGGTGGATGAGGGAAAGGCTGTGGGTGTTGTTTACCTGGACTTCAGTGAAGCCTTTGGTACTGTTACTCGCAGCATTCTCATGAAAAAACTGTCTGCCCTAGGCCTGGATGGGTGTATGCTCTGCTGTATCACACTGGATGGCTGGGCCCAGAGAATGGTGATGAATGGAGTTAAATCCAGTTGGCAGCCAGACACAAGTGGTGTTCCCTAGGAGTCAATGCTGGGGCCACTCCTGTTTATCAGTGATCTTGGTGAGAAGATTGAGAGCACTCTCAGTAAATTTGCAGATGACACCAAGTTGGGCAGCAGTGTTAATCTGCTTGAGGGTAGGAATGTTCTTCAGAGAGACCTGGACAAGCTGTATTGATAGGCTGTGGCCAATTGTATGAGCTTCAACAAAGCCAAGTATGGAGTCCTGCACTTGGGCCACAACAACCCCACACAATGCCACAGGCTTGGGGAAAAGTGACTGGAAGCCTTCTCTCTAGAAAGGGACCTGAAGGTGTTGATTGACAGTCAACTGAACATGAGCCAGCAGTGTGCCCAGGTGGCCAAGGTGGCCAACTGCATCCTGGCCTGTGTCAAGAATAGTGTAGCCAGCAGGAGTAGGGAAGTGATTTTACCCCTGTACTCAGAACTGGTGAGGCCACTTCTCAAGTATTGTATTTAGTTTTGGGCCCCTCACTACAAGAAAGACATAGAGGAATTAGAGCATGTCTGAAGGAGGGCAAGGAAGCTGGTGAAGGATCTAAAGCACATGTCTTAAGAGGAGTGGCTTAGAGAACTGGGGTTTAGCCTAGAGAAAAGGAGGCTGAGGGGAGACCTTATTGCTCTCTACAGCTACCTGAAAGATTTTGAAGGGGTGGTTGTCAGTCTGTTCAACAAAGTAAAAAGTGATAGGACGAGAGGAAATGACCACAATTTGTGCTGAGGGAAATTTAGATTGGATATTAGAAAGAATTTCTTTACTGAAAGGGTTATCTGGCATTGGAATGGGTTGCCCAGGGTAGTGGTGGAGACCCCATCCCTGGAGGTATGTAAAAGATGTATAGACATGATGCTTAGAGATATGGCTTAGTTGAGGACTTGTCAGTGTTAAGTTAATGGTTGGACAGAGGATCTTAAAGTTTTTTTCAAATGTAGGTGGTTCCATTTGATGAATACGATTTTTGTTTCTTAAGAAAAAGAAAAATGATTTTGTTCAGTTTTCTTCTTCCTCCTTTTCTCTTCCTTTCCAAAGAAAGTTTTGATTCATTGCAACCATAAACATGGAAAGAGGTGTTCTAGTATACTCCTATTTCTTGCTTTTCACTGGGCTGACATTACTATTGTTTCATCTCCAGTAATATTCAACTAGATATTATGCAGGGGGAAACCAGGTGCAGGTATGCTAGTGACAGAAGAGGGGGAGGTGTTCAGTGTTTCTTTGGTCATACAACATGAACTGTGTACTCCATCGCCTTTCATTTTTGCCCTTGTAATCCTCCTCTTTCCCTCACAAATCCGCCCCAAGAGTTAGATGTGCTCCAGATGCATGCAAACTTGTTTGGTTATAGCAGTTCCTTCTTATATATTGCTCATTTCTATATTTTAGGATTTTAAAAGTTCTGATTTCTTGAAAAAAATCCAGAGTGCAGTGACCCATGGTTTAAAATCCTTACCAAATGATCTTCGCTTTGGATTTTATCATATGTTCATTAACCACAAATATGGGGAGAACCAAACCAATAAGAAAAGGGAAATTCGATTGGGTGAAGTAGAAGGTTCATTTGATCTTACTCCTCTCTCCATGTGAGGAACAGAGAATTTAGGAGATGGAGGAAGCCTAAGGGGGAATGGCTTAAAGGTGTTGGAGGAAAAATCAAGAGTGTCTGTGAAGGTAGAAATGAAGGGATTTAGCAGGGAGACCCAGCAGATATATCAGGAAGGAGTATCATGTGTCAGACAGTGAATTAAAAAATATAAAATTGTAAATGAGGTAATGCATACTCTACATAATGTCGATGTTGATACTGAATCATTTGTGTTATCATGTACTCAAAGTCACCAACACGGAGGGCACGCCCGATTTTTCTAAAGTACTAAAATGTTCCTATGTCCAGTGGAGCTTAAGAGTTTATTACAAACATTTTGAACAGCTCTGATTACAGATAATTGAAGCTGTTGTTTTGATTACAGATAATCAAAGTAATGGTGTTAAAGTGACAGTTCTCAGAATTCGCATTGCCTGACCTGGTTTTCTGTGCTGCTTTTTTGTAAACAGGAGGATGATATTTATTTTTCCATAATAAAACTTCCCATTTTAAAAAATGGTGCTGGCCTGATCCCTTATGAATAAAAATAATCTCAGTAGAAGTGATTGCAAGACTGTATATACAGCACTGAAAAGCACAATTAAAGACTTTTTCATTCAGATGTCATAAAATTTCCTCTGATATATGGTTTGGATTGTGCTAAATATAATGGGGCCTGATTTTAATTGAGTTCTGGGAAATGCCAAAACATGAATAAAGAATGAAAATAATATTATGATTTCTATCCTATTTTTCTTTCTGAATACTCATAGAAAGAAAATCTCATAGAGTACTCCCTACATCAGACCTTTGAAACAGATAGCATAGTCAAAATAATTTCTTTCCACTATGTGCTTTCTTACGTGTAAAAGCATAGATAGAACTGAATCTGGTGACTGCTGCAAAAGACAATTAAAAATGTTTCTATAAATACATAAACAACCAAAGGAGGACTAAAGAGAATCTCCATGCTCTATTGGTTGCTGGGGGGGGGGGGTGGGGGGGG
>VYZX01004342.1:44911-55840 GCA_013401335.1 Brachypteracias leptosomus
ATTCTGCTCCGTGGGGGTTGCCCTGAGCCCTAAACGGAGACAGATCTTCAGAATTTCAGTGCATGAATGAGTCTGAGATTTTATTCTTATGCAGCTAAACTAGATCTTCACTTGTAAGAGTCATCAGGTATGATGTAAGGATTTTGGTTTATCATGAAGTGAGTAGACTATGAGATGGTATAACAGGGTCTAGGTTGGCAGGAGGGGGCAGCTGAAGCTTCATATGTGTCCTGTCACCTATGAAGTATCCTCAAATGAGCTATTCTTAAATCCTTTTTAAACAAAAACTTCTTTAAAAATTAAGTATATTAATTCAGCATGACACTTGCTCCAAAATACCAGCTAAAGAATTAAAAATTTAAATCAAAGCGAGATGTTTTCATTGACACAAATTGATTCTTCCTCTAAATTTTAGTTTATGAAAAATTTCAAATTTTGAGCCAGAGGGGGATTAGTACCATAATACGTCACACTCAGGAAAATCTCATTTGGACTAAAAAGGTTTTCATAATCTCAAAAAGAGAGAGATTTACTTGCAAATTTATTTTTTTTTAATATCATTTTGTCCTGCTATGGTAGGAGCTACAAGCTTCAGTCCTGGGTGAGAACATCCAAAATTGTAAGATCTGCTCAACCGAAGTAAAATAAAAATAGTAGAAACAAAGTAGAAATCTTTGCCACAAACATCAAGTTACTTTAAAATTATATACTGGGCAACATGTAAGATAGTACTTAGAAAAGAATCTAATCTGCCTTTCTGTAAACAAAGGAAACATTTTATTAGAGAAATACAGCTTACCAACTTCAGAAGTAGGTTTAAAATATATTTCTTAAAACATTGATTATGGGGCCTTGAACCATGTATATTCAGCACAGGTTCTTCACTGTCTCCATTTTGGTTTTCCAATTGTAGTGTAAAGACTCTCTCTACCATATACCTTATTAATTAGCCTTTCACTGTCAAAAAATGATTAATCTAGATTGACAATGAGGAGAGATACGAAGTCATTGTATCTATAACAACTTGAAAATGTATATTGGATTGTGAATGATGGTTTTATGAACATTATTCTGGTTATAAAGCACTATCAATATACACAGCACTTCAGCACTTGATAGTGTAGAAAATAAAAAAGTCTTTCACCCACAAAGGACATACAGTCTAAATTTAGACACTGATAAATTGCTGTAGGAATTTTGCTCAAGGAAAAATAAAACTATTTTCTTTTACATTTTATGACACTGAGCCCACTAATGCTCTTTTCCCTTCTTTTTGCTTAAATGTTATGACTAGCTGAGGAATTATCATTAGAAATTGCCATGAATCCAACTATGCTATTTCATCACTAAGAGGAATATAATAACCCATAATCTTGAGACTTTCTGTTCAAATGTATCACTTAATTCCCTTTTCTTTTGTAGAGCTTGTTATTTATTTTTAGCTTAGCATATTTATAACTGTCACATAGAAACTGATTCCCAAAACACTTTTATATGTGAGAAACAGTTAACAGCAATTTTCTTATTGTTTCTGTCTACAGTATAGGGCTTTTTTATGGCTACCTTTTATACCTTCCTCAACCAGTTTGTTAAAATCATATTGATATCTGTTGTTCATTCTCCCTCAAAATGTCCAGAATATTCTATTTCTTCCTTCAGAACTACTTCTTTCATCATATTCACTTTTCTTCAAAAACTTAAATGGATGCTGCAGTCAGATTATCTTTCTTGATGATTGCTCTGGTCACATCACTGTCATCTTTATATTTTTTCACTGAATTCCTATCCCCACCGTGTCAAATTCATGCTTCAGAGCTTTCTCTCTGCTGCCAGCAATACCCACCAATCTTTGTTCCTGCCTTTGCCCCATTTTAGTACCTTCCCCATAGAATTAATATGCGATGTTTGGTTTATCATCTATGTATGGAAGTATCTCAGTGAACTACCTCTGTTTTATATTCCTGAGACTTTTCATGAATTTCCTTCTTCTCTAAAATTGTAAGTCCCTCTAAAGGATCGTGTCTCACATGGTTTGTGGAGTGAAACCTATGAACAGATACTGCACTAATGAAAACTCAGAACAGCACAGTCACACTTCGCTCGTCCTATTCCTGAAACTTTGCCTCCGTTTCATTGACTCTGTGGGAAGCAAATGCAACACCTGCCTATGTGTATTTGGAGAACAAGCACCTCTACTTCCAAAGAATTTACATGATTGGTTTCATATAGTGAAGAACTATGTTGTTTGCTGGCAAACTTTACAAAATACAGTGTAGTTTCTAGAAATAATATAAAAGATATTGCAACATCTCTCTAAGTCAGGTGAAAGAACTGTGGTTTTATGGTGCTTTCCTCTGCTTTGGTGGGCACCATATCCATCTCTAGAAGCGTTTCTGATTGCAGTTAGCTGACAGAGTTTGTTCGATAACAGATTTTCAAGTCTTAACCTTGGGTCTTGAGATTTTCCTACTGGCTGCCCTGGCATATTTTTAACAGTGTGGTTATCCTGTTGTTAGTGTATTTTTTGTTTGATTTTATTTGTGAAAATTATACATATAATAATCAATTGGAGAAAAGAAATAATGGTTGTTTCAAAGAATTTATGAAAAGTATGTTTGTGAGCTTAACAAAAGATGTTAAAAATATTATTCTTGGTTTCTAGGGAAAAAAATTCCTTACTTGTGCAGTGTGCAAATCTAGGGTTTGGTAGGGCAAAGAAAAGAAAACGGAAGAAATTACTAAAGAAAGAAAAAAATACAAGGGAGGACAAAGTTCATGTTCAGAAGTAGAAGACATAACCATTTGGTCTTTCTAATGAAACCGGATATATAATTTATTTTTGCTTTTACATCAAACTAATGACATAAGTTTGCTGATTTTGTTATCTTATGCCAATTTAGTAAACGAAAATGTTCTAACGCTACTGGAAATTCTTCTGTCACCGTAAGCACCTGGCTTGACACCATGTGTCTATTCATATGAAGATTTTAAAGTTCTGAAGATTTTGGATGTGTCCAGAACTTTATAGACTTTTGTGAAATAACTTCTTTACCAGTTCTTACTTACCACTAACACCTAATATTTCCTTACGTAACCAGGTTTCCTTGAAATAGAGCTAAGAAAGCTCATAGACCTTTGTCTCTCTTTGTAGAGAAGTTGTGTAAGATTTTGTTTCTGAACATTTTCTAGAGAGATTAATAATAATATTTGGTAATGTAAAATACTTTTACATAAGTTAACATGTGTCCAGCTGTAAAGAATAAGCCAGAACAACTGAGTTTGGAATCCAAGATACTGAGCTTTTCAACATGTGTTTCAACATCTCATAACTTATTAGTTACGGAACAATTCACCTCACTGTTCCCATGATAGAGGGTTATAAAATGAAAATATATAAATGATTTATCTTTCAAGATTTTCAGAAGTAAAACTTGAAATGTGTACATTGATGGATTCACTTGCGGGTTCAAAGCAAATCTGTTCATGAAACTTAAACTGCATTGCCTTTAATTTATTCTTATACGCACATATATATGTATGTATATCTACACAAGCATTTACTGCGTATTTACTGCATACTTACTACAAGTAAGCTACTCAAGCAAACCTGCAAAGATGTTTTCTACTGGTTCTTTACATCACAAACCAAGAGGAGAAAGAGATATCTAAATAAGGAAAATAATCCTACTTGTTACTTAGCAAGCACATTGACTTATTTAATTTCTTAGTCTTTCTAGTGCATACATCCTTCCTGCTTTCATACTTGTCAATATTTTTCTCAATAAAATGACATGCAAAAAAGAAAATATCCAGCAATAGTAGCTATTGGGGAAAAACTGCCAGAAGCAATGTGTAAAGAAATGTGAAGTAGCTCAAAGTAAAAAATGGAGTCTAAACTGTTTGGATTCTATTAGGAAAAATGTGCATACTGTATAATTGTGAGCAGCATAACCTGAATTTTAAATACTCTCATGAGATATTTCAGAAAATCTTTAAAATTGAAAATGTCTGTAGAAATTGTTCTGTACGTCCTTTAAAAAATAGAAGTTGGAGAATAGCACTATATCAATCTTTTTTATTCTTCATTTTGGAAATGCTTCTCTTCCAAATAGTAAGAAACTATTAAATCTAAAATCAAAATCCTTTGAAACAATGAAGCTAAAGAACAGAGGAAAATCATCAATGAATTTTTCAGTCTTAACTATTTAATTTCAACTTCTATCTGACAAACAGTATCTGAAAATGATACACCTTAAAAAAAAGTTTGATAAATCTGTATTTTCTAATAAGAAAGAAACCTAGAAAATTTCTGATAAGTTCTACAGAATTTTCAGGTAACAGTCTAACAGAAAACAACTCAGAAAATGGGATGGTCACTCTACTGTTGGAGACTTCTCTAGTTTTACAGTATTTATTACGTGTTTCCCTCTGCTTGTTTTAGCTCTGCTTCTATTAACTTTTGCCCATTCCTGAAGTGTTCTTAAGTTCAATCACTTGTGAGGTGATCAGCAGCTTTTACTGAGTCCACTGTAGGCAAAGATGACAGCGTGGAGTCAAGAATATGTAATTTGAGATCTCTGCCCTTCAGGTGATGTAGAATCTGCACTTACACCCTTGCAAAATTCTTAGTGTCATTTAGCAGGTGACCTGCTTCTGGATTGTTGATACTTGTGCTTGCTTGACGTATGTCTTGCCTGTTCTCCTGTCCAAGTCCATGCTGTTTGTCTTTGAGGCAGTCTAAGCATGTAGAAAACTAGAAAACTTGGTGTTCCTTGAGTTACTTTTCTGACAGCAATATTTATTTTTATTTGTTGTTTGTTTTTTTTAATGTCAAGTTCACTATATAGGAGCTGTGCAGGTACTTGTATGATGGCCTAGGACATATTTATCTAGCCCATTAGCTCCTCAGAAGTACAGTCAGCAAAGCTGACTATCATATCACTTAGAATAAAGGATGTCTGTTTAAAGTTGCCAAGTTGAAAGGTACCTCTGCTGCACATCATTCAATTTTCATATCCATATAACAGTATTGTAAGTACATATATTTTATACATTTAGAAAGGTCTATAAATATATGCTTTTACCCTGGTGACATTCCACATTGGCTTTGTTCTTGCCTCAAAAACTGGAGAAAAGCTACTTGCACCTATAATATTCTTTACTGTAGAATCCCTGTGCCTACATCACTGAGCTTATTATTTCTCTGATTTATGTGGCAGCAGCAGAATACCAAGTAGATAACTGGTTGAAAAACTCCATCTTCTTTGTGGCCTTAGGTTGTACACTAACCACTTCATTCACATGGTATAATTTTTGTGGTGGATTAAAATCGACCCGGATGTAAATACCATATATTATCATTATTGCGTAGCTTGGGATGAGGAAAGAAATCTATACCCTCTGCCAATTGAATAAGTGTCCTTGCTTTATGGAGGTTAGTGGCTCTTGTCTTTATACTTGTACCAAGAGTTCAGTTTTGTCTTTTGATAGAACACCCTGGTATATACTGTGCAGCTTACACCAGTAGATTGTTAACTTAACGCACAGCAAATCCTTGGTGACAGCTATATTTTAAAGGCATACTGTAACAGTATATTCTGGCAGAAGATCATTTCAGGCTGATAATAATCTGAGAGCGTTGAACTTCCACTGCATACTAAAGTTTAACATTGGTGATAGTTTGGAAGCTGAAGAAAAAATGAAGGTGAGATGCTTTAACAGAAAAGAATCACAGATTCTTTTATTTATATTTAAATTGTTTATTTTAAGTGCAAAAACTGGAATTCTTTGAATTTGCAGGTAACATCTGTGCATTCCTTCCTAACAAAACAGTAAAAAAAGAAGCAGGAATCTGCTAAAAAAGATCACCACATGCCCCTGACGCCCTTGCATGGTATATTGTTCACCTGTCTAGGAGTTCTGCCTTTATAGAGCATATAAATGTTTTAACTTCATGTTCTCAGTTTGGTACTCTGATTTTGGTGTAATTCACCAACTCAGCTCCAGTCCTGACTCTTACATGTCTTACAGGATTAAGTCATGGGTGCATCTAAAGTGTATATGCTTTAGTGTCCATCTGAGTCTTCTCTGTGGTTAATACTGTGGCATTCATGCAGCTATATTCCTTCTAAACACTTCACTTCCTTAAGTGTTGTGTGACAAAACATGATCTTTTTTTTTCCTTCAAGCTATGGTTTGTCTTTTTGCACACAGATTTTTTAAAACATGTACTAAGTGAATTTTAGTCATTCATGGACCATATAGCCAGCTTCTGGAGTGTAAACATAATATTTTAATGTTACAAATCAGGATAGACAGCAAAGTACATGCACTGCTCTTAATATACCCAACCTTGGATTTAAACCTTCAGTTTAAACAGTGTAAGAATAATTTTGTACTAACTTGTCTCTTATTTAGAAGTCTTCTTAGCAGTTTTTGTATCGTCATAAATTTTCTATTCCTTCCAGTCACTCTGAATGCCTATTCCTTTAAGTCAGAGCATTTATGAAATACCACCCATGTTCTAGTATGTTACTTGTTATGAATGAAAATCCAAGTCATGCCTGTGAATATGGAGCATATAGTTAATTGAGGACCAATGGATCTGGATTATGTGTTTCCTTCCCCTTTCAAATAAAATAAAATATGTGGGCCAGTAGGGCTGGAGATACATGTACAATTTAAAAGCCGCAGAGGAAATGAAGACGTGCAAGTGTTCTCTTGGCTAGTGGGTGGGATCTAGGCAGGCATTTATTTCTGAGAAGAAATAAAAATGAATACAAAGTTTGATCCTTTGTATTTCTCAACAATATTTCAATCTCGTGGCTGGGAGTTATGTGGCTCTTCCTCTAGACTTAACGATGGCGGCAGAACTATCTTTTCATTTACTTATTCCTATAAGAAACGCACAAGATAAAAATTATGTGATGCTTTAATATCATTGTCGTGGGTTAACCTCATCTGGCAGTTAAACACCACCACTCGCCCACAGATTTCCCCCTTCCCCCTTCACTCACCTGTATTGTGGGAGGAGAATCAGGAGGAAAAAAAAGGTGAAAGTCGTGTGGGTTGAGATAAGGACAGTTTAATAGAACAACTCAAAGAGAAGAAACAATAGTGACGTCAATACTATTGAAATGATACATAAAGCAAGTGATATGAACCATGAGACTACCACCACGCGCTGTCCTTGCTCCAGACACAAGCTGAAGCTACACACTGAAAACAGGCGCCCCTTCCCCAGGCCAGACTTACACAGTAGGCATGACATCAGTGTGGTATTGAATGTCCCATTGGTTCCTTTGGTTGTTTATCCTGTCTGTGGCCTCCCCCAGCTGATTGTAAACATTAACTTTATCCTAGCTGAATCCAGGACAATCATATAGCTATGAAATCATTTGATTAAGCCTCTTTTTCCATTTAGCATATACTGGATAGCTCCAAAGAATATAGTTTCTAGAGATCTGTATGATCCATTTTTAAATCATATAGCCAAGAGGAATTTTCAGCCATTTTCAAGTAGTCAGTAGTCCCTAATTACGGAATACTTTGTGACATTCCCCTGCATCATGTCATTGTTAAAGTGTGTGCCTCTCCAATCAGTTCATACTCTTATTATCTTCTCACTTATTTGTTTTTTCCTTAAGATGTCACTCTGCATCAAGACCAATATTAACACAAGTAAAGTTTCTGACAATGGATAGATATCTGAACTTCTGCCAACAAGCATTCAAATTTAAAACTTGGTTTGTCATAACTAACTTTCATAGGTTGTCAGATTAAAAATCACTAGAACCAAAGTCAACTATATTGTCAAAATGGATAAATTCCACTTCTATGACTGCAAGGTAGAGCATTCAGGCCTAAATACACTTGAATTACAGTGTGTGCTGAAGAACAAATGTTTAATACTAGTGTCAGATAGTAGTTCATAGTTTCCCTGAGGTCAAATGAAAGTATTCATGACAAAAAATGAAGGCATTTTCAATTTCAGAAAATGTATTATTTCCATTAGTTATGTGACTCAATCTCAAGTGGGGTATATAAGAAGTTACGTTGTTAAAATACTTACTTTGTATCTTTGTCATTTGAATTTCATCCTTTGTTGAAATGAGGAGATCTATGCAATTCTCTCTGTTTCATAATGCTTTGCCTATTAACTACTTATATTGGATGATGGAAATTGAAAAAGCTATCAATAACTTGACAATGAAAAAGACATATTAATATTAGGCCCCATTCTGCCTCATCTATATGTTTTTGTAACAGCTGCATTTTTCAAAGAGAAGGAAATGTTTTGACAATTAGGATAGAAAAATTGCAAAGGGAAATATGGTAGCAAATTACCAATGGAGTCCTTAAATAAAACATGCCATTTCTAATGTGGTCCTAATGCTGTTCAGCCTTCCATTAGCAGAGACCTCTGGATAGCCATAGGCAAGCATCAAATATACAGCAGTTCATAATGGTAATTCATACAGTGATGAAATAAAAACATAATGAAAAAAACCCACAAACTAAAATTTGCCTCTAGGCAAAACCTAGTTTTCTATAAACAAATTAACGTGTAGACTTTACTTCATTGGTGTATGGAGAATTTACTTACATATTTATTTTCTTCTTTCCTTGCTTTTCTGTATGATTTAGAATCAGATACTTGTTTATCTGGTGTGTATAATCATGAATGTGAATAATGGACCTTAATGTATGCTGAAATATTAATGAAAGTTGCAGTGCAAGAATTGTTTCTCATTTTCAGAAGGAAAAATAACTGATGCGAGTATACTGGGGGAAAGCAATTCTGGTATATTATTTACAGTAGTTGTGGATGTAAGAATTGTACTAATAATGGCTTAAGAAAGCTATGTAACATTGAAATAAGTTCTCTTAGATTCAAGGAAGCTAGTTAAATAGGTGCTTTTCTCAGGTGGTGGTGTTATTGGAGTGGGTTTATTTGGTTGCTTACTTGCTTTGTTTTGATTTTTTCCTGGCCAGACTAGTGAGAATGTTTGGAGATTTCAGTTGTCCTGACTACAAGAGTAGTTATTTGTTCATTTCTAAATAAAAACATTCAAATATTATCCTGTATTTCCCAATCCGTTTTCTGCAATGCCAGGCTTTAAAAATGCAAGCCTATTATACAGTGCCTTCTAACTGACCCTCAGACATGAATAGTCTAAAGGAGAAGACAGTTCAACATGCTGCCAATTACATTTCAGACCCATTCACTAAAATTTCAAACTGTGCTGTCGTCGTGAGGTGGAAGTAAACTTGCTTTAATCAAGCAGTCCTAGACTAGTGAACCACCAAATAGCTACATTGAAACGGCTACCATGTTGTAGAAACGTGAGCTAGACAATCATGATATGAAAGCTTCAATAAGTCAAATTACTCAGTTACAAAGAATGAGTTTTTAGGGTCTTAAGAACAGGTATGAAAAGTTATGTGTTCATAGTTAAGCCATCCATCTTCTTACTTGTATTTAATGTATTGTGAAATTTAATTACTTTTATTCTAAAAATACACCTGGTTCAATATATATCTGATTTAAAAAAAATATTACTCTTTGTTATCAAATCTTACATATTTTTCATTCTTTTCATTCAGGACTCGCTCTCTGCCAGTCTTTTGAATGAGTCGTTCATCGTGACTGTCCTGAATTATTAGTGTATTTTCTTGGCTAGAATTTTAAAGTTTCGAGTGATAGGACACACCTTCTCTGTGAGGCCTGAGCATGTTTTTTTCTGAAGGTGCACAAACTATACAATAAGGTCTGTGCACAAACTATACACTAAGGTCTGTGCACAAACTATACAAATACCTAAGTCAGCTTCTTTGACCATGAAATAGCAATGGAGAATTTGCAATAGACCATCTTCTAAAGGCGTTATCTTATGACCATGAAACAGGAGTTAGAGGTGCTTATAGAAGGCTGGTAAGTGAAAGGACTCAAAGACCAAAAATGCTCCAATATTAATAAACTATATCCTTGACAAGTAGGCAGTGATGCTCTCCAACTGGCTTCACTTACAGAAGCCTTGGATTGATGAGTAAGTACATATATACATGATTTATTAATAGCCTTGATGTTAGCTTTCTACTAATTTTCTGCAGGTTTATGGCTGAAGTTTCTAACAAACAGATGAATTGAACCCGGGCATCTATTTTGTAAAATTGCATCTTCTGTGGTTAGAGATTAGGAAAAGAACGTTGCAGATAGTGAGAAGAAAGGATGCACTGACAAATGCATTAAAGCTGACTGCTCTGAGATGAATCAGAATGCATGATGAGTGTTCTTTGATATAGTTGTGGCTATGCTAGTCAGTGATTTTTAAACTCATATCCTGTTCTGTAACGCTCTTTAAAGTCAGATTTCTAGTGTGGACAATCTCATATGTTTGAGCACATGCTTCTCTTGGAACAATAATAGAGCCTATTATATGGAAACTTACACTATTACAAAGGAGACAAGATGAATATAATTTCACATCTAATTCCTGGCTCACAGCTGCAGTTCTAATTCTGATGGCTAGTAAAGATGCAGGATGGATGTGCATGAGATGCTTCAGATTTAAGTGGTAGAACTTATTTATGGAAATTGGACTTCAGAATGAATAATTCTGGGACAAATTATACTTGTCAGAAGGTATTACTATCTTAGTGCTCATAGATTCTGAATCTTTGGGGCAGAAAACATGCCACAGAAAAATTTATTTCAAAGACTTTTTGTTCATCAACTGAGAGTTACTGGAATAGGAAGCATTTTCTGATTTGGAATTGCCCTATGGATCACAGCTGGGCTGTTCAGCTCAGTTTGGTAACAATAAGGGTTTGCATTTTAGAAATAAAAACTTGCATCCCAAAGAGCTGTTTTGTCAATCACACTGTAAAAGTAACTGCAAAACAGAAAGAGGAAAATTGTGCTAATAT
>VYZX01004343.1:0-19543 GCA_013401335.1 Brachypteracias leptosomus
TATTGCCCAAGCTGTGTGCATTATATACATTTGTTATGATTAAAAATCTAGATAGCAGAGCAGCAGGCAGAAACCTTCTAGGGGAATAATCCTAATCACAACATCCTTTAAGGATACAGAATCTTAGAATCTGGGTTTATTTTTTCCTGTTTGGTTTCTTTGAGTACTACTTGTTTCTCACTTGCACAGGAATATCACAGTTGTTTTGTCTTTATGCTCTCAATAAAAAACTGCAGTAGCAGTATGTTGTGTGACTGAATTTTTTTCAAAAGAAACCAAAATGAACTAATAACTAGTTTAGACATGTAGTTTTATTGCTTAATCTTTAAAAGCTGGTTTTACTCAGTAAATAGTTTAATGGCACAGGGTTGTTTTTTTTCAAATATAAAGAAACCCTAGTCTCTGAAGATAAATTAATGTGGGTTTAAAACTACATAGAAATTTTAGTCTGCTCCTCAATACATAGGATCAATTAAGTAACTTGAAGACTGCAACACTATGAAAAGAGCAGGTTCTGCTCCTTTCCCCTTTTTTACATAGGTGGTAAATCATGTTGTAAATAATTTTTAGTTGAATGAACCTGCGAGGAGCAAATCAAGATTTGTTTCAACTTCTCTTTTTGGCGTGAGTGCAGCCTTGTAAAGACTTGTTGTGTAATTTAAAATTTGACCAAACTTAAAATACAAAATCTTAGTTTTAAAACCCACAAGACAAAGGGACCAGGAAAACACAAACAGGTGTTGCTGAACACATGTACTGAAGCACACTTGATGTTTGAAATGTTAAGCCATTTAAATGGCTAATTTTTAGTGAATGTAACTGAATTCCAAATCCAGCAGTGTTTTGACATCACAAATTTTAAGAAACTGTTTAATTCTTAATTGTCTCACGTAGTAAAATCAAGAATACAAGAACACATGTTCAGCTTCCTGACTACTTAATTATAGTTTTTTTAGCAAAAAAAACCCCAAAACAAAACCCAGCATTTTTAATATAAAGCCTGCATTTAAAAGATCCTGACATGAAGATTAAATGTTGCCAACAGAAAGGAATCAACTTCAGGAGTTTTAAAAAGATTAAGTCAAATGTTTGAAGTTTCCAACCTCCCTGTGTGAAAGACAGTTTTTTACTACTGTAGTTTAAATGAGACCAAAGTCTAGTTAGTAAAGAAGTCAGGGCATAGCTTAGTTCCCCCTTTTCTCAAAATGGAAGTCTGTATGCAGTAATTCCTTGCATAACATTGGGTAGAGCAAGAAGAATGCAGTCTGACTAAGGACTAAAGAAAGTGATTACAAATTTTAGAAGCTCTAAGTGATGCTGATGATGCAACACTGAAGGAGATCTAGGTTTGAGTCTATTTAAATGTGATCCGCTCAAAGGGTAAGTCTAGGGGAGCTAAATGCCTCTGCATGGGACACCTGTTCTGGAACTCTTTGGAGTCTCTTGCTTTATGTAGAGAAACTCAGTTCTCAGATGGCATCTGCTGGCCATGTATTCTATCCAAATACCACTGTTTTACATGTTAAATAAACGTGGAAATGACCAGACACAGGAAAGCCTACCATCCATGTATTTAGAGTGCACTGAGCACGTCTACATGGACAGATATATGGAGAATTCTTAGCAAAGTTCACCTACCTCAGGCAAAATAAAGTGCAAATGCAGCTGGGTCACACATGGATTACAATCAACCAGTTCAAGATGCTCTTTTTCTTTCCTTTTCCTCCAACTTGGGAAGAGCTGCCTTCTTCCAGTTTGCTCCTCCACACATCCACAGTTACTCAAAGTGAATACTAACGCATGACAGTCTGTTCTTGGTGTCAATTTAGTATTTAAGAAATAATTTCTTCATAATGCAGTCCACTCAGAAGTTTGTTGTTACAAATCATTGTGAATTAAGTTACAGGACAACCTTCCAAAACTAACTGTAAAACTAGATTAGGTACCAACCCTACTAGCATCCATGTAACTTCAAATGTGACATACCTATGCAGGTTAATATCATAAGATTTGCTGCAGTTAACTGATGTTATGAATTCGATGAGGAACAAGAAAATTCTCATCTAACTTACCTGTGATGTAGCCTTCTAAAGCTTTTGGCACCAGTGACTTTGCAGTTCTTAGATCCTCAGCTGAGCATTTGCCTGCCTCAAGCCCAAAGGACATTCCCATTCTTTTCAGCACCTCACTGTCATCATGAATCTCAAAGGCGTTATCAAAATTAAAGAGGTATTCAAATCTGCATGTAAAAAGTCAAAGTGAGATGGTTTTGAAAAGAGCACAGCTATGCTTTTTTTGCCTTTTTTTTTTTTTTTGGTTCTTTATCTCTAAAGGGTCTTTAAGGGAAAAAAAAAAAAAAGCGCAGTAAATGCTTCTCCTCTTCTGCTTCCGTGACTGGCATTCCTACAGGGCTTATCTATTACTTTTTCTCAATTAAAATAATTTCACCATTGTAGGGAGAAAGCCTAAAATTTTCTACCTCATTAACCAGATTCAAAGGGGAAGAGGGAGGCCTTACTAGACATGAATCTTTACTTGAACTAAATCCAATACTTTTAAAAGTCACCTGCAGCCCTGTCATCAAAACAACTATCCTAGTTGTGTTTCTTTTACCTTGTGAATGGACCTATTTACCTTGGTATACCTTTGCTTTTTTGGATGCATTTGGATGCAGCAGGCAAAGCAGTCTGTTCAGAGTTCTGTATGTTCACAACCTACTATTTCTGCTGCAGGACTCTCAAAATATTTTTAATTGCATATAAAAGTGGAAATAGTGGTATAAACTTAATATAGCTTTAAGAAAAGCAAGGGCATTTAGACTGGCCTTATGCTATGATCACAGGCTATTAAAAGCCTGGACAGCACTGGTCCAGGGATTATAATATAAGGTTAGTTCCCAGCACTTCATTTTCTGTTGACAAAACCTTTATCCCTGGAAAAGCAACCCATCCATGAGATACAACCTTTAAAAGATAACTCACTGGTGGGTCTTCCATTAGTTCTCCAAGCTTGTTTCACATGGAATTTCTCGACAGGTTTTTCTTAATACTCATTTTCTTATACCTGATCCAATAAGTTTGGAAAAATTATGTCTTTTGTGCCTACAAACAAAATTTTAAACTAGAAATCTACATGTTTTGTACTAGGTGTAATTATCAGTTACAGGCATAATTTCTTTTGTGACTCAGATGGTATTATTGTAAAATCTACTGTTTATGCAGCTATATTTAAGTGTAACCACATAAAAAGGGAAAAATAAGATGTGTCACTATACCTTTAATTGTTATAATTACATTCCTGCCACCTAGACTGTTGCAGCTAAAGTCACAACTATGTTTACACAGACCAAGGATAGGAGACTAGTGTCACGCCAAGTTACTACCAGCGAGCTGGTAGTTAACCAAGAACTGAATTCAGCTTTTATGGTATAGGACTAAAGGCTGGATTTATTGATAGCTCTACATTGCTCCTCCCACATGCTGTAGTCATATACTAGATGACAGAAAGGAGTGTAACTGCTTTTTTCCCCCCACAAGTTTCCAAACAAAGAAACTTGGAGTACTATTACTCCAGCATAGTTTCTAGCAACATGCAGCCTCTGACACATAAGTCCTACATTTCTACCTTTGCTACTAATAGCTGTCTGAGGACTTTCTTTCAGGGACTTGACATATAAACTTCTGGCATGAACAACATCAAAGGCTAGAAAGATGATGAGGGGACTGAAGCATCTCTCTGATGAGGACAGGCTGAGAGACCTGGGTCTGTTTAGCCTGGAGAAGGGAAGACTGAGAGGGGATCTTATCAATGTCTAAAGGGCAGGTGTCAAGAGGATGAGGACAGACTCTTTATGCAGTACCCAGCGACAGGACAAGGCACAACAGGCACAAACTGGAACACAGGAAGTTCCATCTCAACATAAGGAAAAACTTTCCTGTGAGGGTGACAAGAGCATTGGAACAAGCTGCCAAAAGAGGTTGTGGAGTCATCTTCTCTGGAGATATCCAAAACTCATGTGCATGTAGTCCTGGAGAGCCTGCTCTAGGTGAACCTGCTTTAGCAGAGGTGTTGGGGCTAGATGATCTCCCGCGGTCCCTTCCAGCCCCTACCATTCTTTGATTCTGTGAAATGCTATGATCTGCATAGACTGCTACAAAATCACTTACATTCCTTTTGTCTAAAACCTGTCACCTGGTATCTTATCTTAATGTTTCTTAACTTTAATAAGCAACTGTGTACAGCTGTTCTCTACACGCATGTCCCATGTCATCCATGATTTTATACATATCTGTGAATCCACTGTCCTATCTTTTCTGGGACAAAGAGTCCATCTGTTCTGTGAATGCCTCTTCATAGCTTAAGGCATTCTTGCTGCCTGCCCTTCTGTGTCTCTCTCCTTGTTATATTATCTTTCCAAGAACAAGACAGCATATAGTATTTCAGATATAAAAGCACTATATGTACCTGGTTTTACATTGTATTTCTTACTGTTTTTCATAATAATTCCCAGCATTATTTTAGCCATTATTAAGAAATCAACTTTTGTTCTCAGAGTTATCTACTGAGCTGCCACCTTATTGTTCAGTGCTAAAAATTAGGTCCAGAGGCAAATACTGTGTATGCAAAGTTTGTGTACAGTTCCTGTCCCTTTCCCATGGTGTAGTGGGTGTGGCTGAGCTGATTTTCCTCATAGCAGCCCTTATGGTGCAGCACTGGGAGCCAGAAGGGTGTTGATAACACACCCGTGTTGTGACTAGCAACATCACATTCTCTCCCCACTTGCCTTGCTGATGGAGGTGGTGGGGGGAGTGATAGAAGGGCTTGATGGGCACCTGGCGCCAGTCAAGATAAACCCACCACGCCATGGTAAGTGCAAATTTGATCAAAAATGAATTTAATATGGATTTTCTGTTCTTGCAGGCCACTCTTTCTCTAAGGGTACAAGAGCCTACTTCCTACATGTTTTCTCTTAAGTTGTATCCCCAATAGCAAAATTATCTGCATTTCCTAATAACAATAGAGAGATGTTCTAACTTTCCAAGTTTCTGCTACATCTGTTGTGTCTGAGTGCTTAACTAGGTATTCTGTGGTTTTTCTTCCTAAGACCTACAGCATTTATATTGAAGCATGATATACGCTAAATAAACTTTTCTTGTTCAGATGCCTTATCTTTTCAACCTAATTTTTAATTTCTTCCTTTTTATCTGAAAGCCCTGCTTTTATTTATTCCAACTTCAGAAATGTCATTCCCAGTATGCTGCTTGGCATTTGTCTGCCTTCTCAAACCCTAAACAAAACCCGCCTAATAACCTCTTTGTTTTACATGTAAGAAATTTAATTTTGTTTTGGCTAGATAAAGCCTGTTCTTACATATGTAAAAACTTAGAGGATGCAAACCTATGTTCCACATGATGCTAAATCCCCCTTATATGCACCATTTTTCCAAGCAATTATTTGCTTTTGGAAGATCCTCTGTAAATACAATTTTGAGTAGCTAATGCTGTGAGCTCATCTATTCATTGGACTTTCTAACATCACCTGCTGTTGCATCATAAACACCAACCAACCAACCTACCTATGCTTTATATAAATGTTATTTGGGAGAAGAAAGGAAAATGAAAGCCCATCAAAATGGGGTTATTAGTTGAGGTTGAAAGGCAAGCACTCAAGCTGATCAGAAGGCAGCGCAAATACTCTCCAACAGACTACAGAATTTAAATTCTCCCAACTGAGTGACCACTTTTACCAACTGCCTTATTTAGCAGATCAATGTAACAGTGGTTTAAACATTAGCAGCTTCTGGCACTGTCTGTCTATGTAATACTGCTGCCACTGATCAGTTGCACAAATAATAACCACAGTGGAAAGCTTGTTTAATTTAGATTGTACTGTTAAAGATCTCCAGATGACAGTAATATTAAGCCAAGTTATATAAACTGAAATATCAACAACTTAAATAATTTTGGTGTGCTCATTTTTAGTAATAGTGTTTTCTTACAGTTTGAAATTGCAGAAGTGTGCTACACTTCTCTAGATCCCAAATAAATGCCAATTTAATACTTGACAATTTCAAAGCAACAGTTCTGAAGTTTCAGTATTAAATCCTTCAACTTTTTAAGGACTTCAAACCTAAATAGAGAGCACTGTTTAAAAGTGCAGTAAGAACTGTGTAGTATGCCTATAAAATAAGAGTATAGTTAAGCCAAAACAGTATTGATCCTAACTTTCTCAACTTGATGAATTGCAGAGCTGATGAAAGTATTCCAAAAGTTTTGTCCCAGAATGTACTGGACTTCAGTCCAATCTTCTATGAAAATTCAACTTTTAATAGTACGTCTTTTTTGCATGTTGGTGCTTAGGTTGCTGGTTTGTTATAGAATAGACTAGATGGTCTATTTTTGCTGTATGCTAATTGACTTGAAAGTTCAACGTGGAATTTGTATACCACAGTAGTATTAAAGCAAAGCAAACTATTTTCAGATAACAGCCTAGATGTGATCCAATTAACAGTTAACATAACAGTATCTCATACTTTTAGCCATTTTGGCTAAAATTTGGATGAAGAGTATAAGCACCCAGAAGTACAAAAATGGGAAGATTTTTCAGACCAATTTAAGAGTACAACTATAGCAGTTTGCTTACAAAGACTGTTTCAAATTTCTGTATTATTTCCTTCCTTTTATTCCTTCAAAGATCTAGGTGCAACCTTTTTGCTACTAAAAGACACTTACAACATTGTTATTATCACCTTTAGGATGTTACTTTTGTGTTAAATGGATCACCTTGTGTTGCTGACGAAACACATTTATGGCATATTAGGAATCAGAATTCAGAAGCACTACCATAGCTAGTGCTGTTTCATAGTTATTCCTCCTGTGCCATGAATGCTTTTTGAAATGTCAGTCTGAAATACCTTTTACAACAGTGAAAATCAGCCTGTTTGTAAAGCGATGTTGATAAACTTATCCCTATTAGTACTGCAGTTGCATTAAATATTAAAAAAAAACCCAGCCCCCTCCAAGTAACAGCAGCAAATTTCAAAAATTACTTCCAGTAAACTAGAAAAATTTCCCTCATTTGTTCAAAGAAAAAAATCAAGTTCACAAAGCAAATAAAATTCTAAAAATTGATTCTACAAACACTCACTTATCACTTGATATGCTGCAGTCTATAACTGTTCTTTTGCTAGTGTTGACTATTAAGAAAGGCAGCTGTATTGTTGAGTTCGTAGCTGGAGGGCCTTGATTTTGTTGTTCATTTTCCTGATTTCTTTGTACCAAGTTTTTGAAGGCTATTTGCTGTAGAAAAGAAGAAAGAAAAAGTTATCCCTGACAATAAAGGGGCAGACATCAGTGTTTCCAGAAAGTGGAATTTCCTATCTTTTATTTAGTAGTTCCCAACATTTCCAGTAATTTTCTGTCAAAAAGTAAGTTGTGGCCTGACTTCCTATTTGCACTAGTGAAGGTCACCAGGAACTGAAGTTAAACACAATTTTTTCACGCATAAGCTAATGGCTATGCTGTCCTCACAATTCCTGGAGAAGAAACAAGAAAGGTGCAATAAAGCTTGGTAGAGAATTGTTCCTCATTCCTGGAGTCAGAGGTCTTCCCTGTCATTTCGTATGGGTTACTACCTCAGACTAGGAGCTAGTTACACTGAAACAAAAGTCAACAGGAGTGCCAGCATTCCCCCACTTCCCATGATCTCTATTCTCTTCCCCTTCTCATACATCATCCTCTTTTCTCTCTCTCCAAAGATTTTGTTTTGAAATGCTCCTCTGAAAGTTTTTAAACAGGTGCCACCATTCACTCTCTACTGAATTCTTATATCTCACTGCATTATGTATTAAAATCTGTGTTTAGGAACTGTTATCTGAGGGACTGGAAGTCAGTGTACTTACCCACTTTGAGGCACTACTAATTCCACTTAAGGAGAAGATGGATAAACAGAATCCCAAAGGACTGGTAAACCATTTGACAATGAACATAATCAAGGAAATTATGACAGTTGGAGATAGTAAGGGAGAGCAACTCTGTCATTTTCAGAGTAATAGTAAAGAAGGCCTTATTTTCACCAGAATGATTTCATGTTACTCATAGAGAAGCTGCTAATTTATTAGGTTAGACAGAATCAGATTTTGTGCCCTATGTAGAGAAACAGGTTTTGGTGATGAAAAAAGGAGAAACATCAGATATTTAAAAGTTTCAGTGTATATCTAAGTACATGAAAATTGTTTCAATATAGTTATATCAGGAAAAAAACATAGCCTTACTACATGTAACCTCATACAAAAGTTTGACTCTGTTTAAATTACTGAAAGTCTGCATAGACCACAGCACCAATGCTCATAACTGTATTTATAAAATGTTACTTTATAAGCAAAAATGCAGTTGAAGAATATTTCTGTAATCAAAGAGAAAACTCAAGTAATCTCAAAGGTGCGTGTCAGAATGTAAAAGAGCTGGATTTGTCAGACTTCCACTCTTAGGATCCATAAATGTCCATCTCCCTCAAACCAACTCTGTGCACATTTACACAAGTTCAGTGGTAAATTTCATAGCTTAGAATCAAAGAGAAATTTCCCACTAAGGACTACTCAGAGAAAGTAACTCTAGGGGAACTTGCAGTCAACAAAGGGAACTCAAAGGGGACCCATTCCCACTAATGTTGACAAAGCTTCAGCAGAACACTTACAAAAGCTTGTGGCATGCAGATGCAGCACGTTGCTCTACAATAGGCAAAAACAAACTAGAAGGTCACTCTACTAGAATCCAGAAAAGTCATAAGTGTGAAACTTTTTTCCCTAGTATACTACAGCTGCTAAATAAATCTAGAAAGAGCTTTAGAAGTTCTAACATGTCAGATTTGCACTTGGTAATTTCATTTATAGAAAAAATAATTAAAATTAAATATACCTGCAGCAGCAGTTCTTGTAGTTGGGCTCGCTTCTGTTTTATCCTTTCAATCCGCTTCTGTTTTTCTATCTTAAAATATAAATGTAAATGCATTAAGATATCTACTTAGTTACTTTTGTCTGTTCCATTGTACCAAAATGAACAGGCTTTAGATTCACATCAGTGTGCTAACACCATTACAAAACTCCATACTTTCTTTGTAAATGGTGTAGAATTCCATGGCACAGTAAGTAAACTACACAAGTCTTTTTGGCCCTATTTCCTTCTTTGTCAGACTAATTGCATAGTCATATGAGTTTCTCCATAAAACAGGTTGACAAACTAATTTCTTCCTTTGTCAACAATTTTAACTCCAGTTATTAATTAATCAAGTTATTAATCTTGTAATCAATTATTACAAGAGACTGTGTTATTTTCCCACTTATTTCTCCTCTTCTGTATTGTATCCTCAGTGCTGATTAGCATCAAATGAAGCACTTGCTTGAGGGGGTGCTTTGGGTTCTGTTGGGTTTTTTTCCTTCTCTCCTGTCCTCCAGTCTTTTGGAATTGTGCTTGTCCCTTCCAATGTTCTCCTAGCTGCAAGCTACTAGGCATAAATTTCTAGAGACTGGGCTCTGAACCATCATCTGCATTTTTCCAGTGACATCCATCTCTTGTTTGGATTACACATTTGAGACTTTATTAAACCAACGAGATTTCAGCAACAAAAAGAAGTTAGAGGTAACATTTTTTACATGAACACAGAATCCACTTCTTGCAACAGTTTTGTTAATGACAGTTTATGGGGCAAAGCTATCTTCAACTTAAATATGAAGTGTTTGGGACAGCCATAGTACTGGATGCCCACTGACACTGCAGATACAACCAACAGTATTTTAAATAGCACTCTGGGGCAACACTGAAGAATTGGACAGTAATTATCATGTTTAAAAGGTATTTTTCCTCATCATCCTGTTGGTGCCAGCACTGTTATCAGTGCTCCCAAACATATTAAACTGTTAAATGATCTTTTCATTCAACCACTGAAACTAAATGACACTGTCTTTCAAAACTTCACTGGCCTAAGCCCTCCTATTTTATTTACACTGCTGCTTTGTGGTGGTTCTGTCTCCCCCCCCCATTTAAAATGCTTCCCTCAGAGCACAGTAAATGACTTTCTTTGCTAGGACAAATATGTAATTCTTAAAAAAGCCCCAAACAATACAGATATAACTTAGACATGGTTTTTATTTAACAAGCTTTTTTGTACCAATTTCTCATTTTTGTACTGGTAATCTTATCATGGAATTACACTAAGAAGGGCTGGCATTTTAGACAGTTTTTAAAGCAAAATTAATTCTGGTTTTCACACCATGAAAATGCAGCTTTATTTTCTATTCTTTTCTATTACATCATAGAAAGCAACATTATAAGAAAATACGCCTAGCCTTCCATTTTGTGAATATATAATTAGAGCCTGTAACAGTGAATAGCATATGATCCCTATAGATGACACAATGAAATTTAACAACATATACTGAAGATAATGAATTCACATGAATGCATGTAAAATATAGAATTATCTGCTATTTAAAAAAAAAAAGAATCCTAGAGTATAATGATTGAGCATATGCATACTGCTTCAGTGGATTTATTTTCTGAGTTGCAGTAATGGACAAGGATAGTAAAAGCTTTTTTCTTACCACACCTAGTGATGTAAATTAAATTCAACAACAAAAAAAATCTGTAGTGGAGAGGCACCCCACCCACCTTTTAAGATATTTAAGGCCACAAATATCACAAATATACATATTAAGATGTATTTACAGACAAGTCATTATGGCAGTCTGCAGTAAATACAGTAACTTGTGATTTTTATTTATAGAGCATGGCCTGAAGGACAAATAACATTTGTGCAAGTAAATTCTGGTGTTCCTGCAAAAACATGGCAATTCTCAGCCTGCTGGAAAAATAATGGAAATAACCAGTAACTTTTTTTTTTTTTCCCTGCCAGGTCATAGCTAGTATTTGACATCCTAGCAGGAATTATTTTTCAATTTAATTTCCTTTGAATGGCATTTCCAGGTACAGACACGAATAGAAAATTGGCCTCCTTTTAATTGCATACCATTTTGTAAGCATAACTGCACCATAAATGCATTTGATTTTCCTCTGACTTTTCAGGCTTTAATCTTAAAAGTAATCCCTGATTTAATCAATGTCAAGTTTTGTAAGGTAAAGGTTTTTTTTAAACTTTCATGAACTATACACTAAATAAAACAACTAAGCATACATAAACATACCTTTCAGTTTACTCAAATATCTAAAATTGTAATTTCATAGTGTGCAAGAATCAAAATCAATTAGGTTCAAATTGAGAAAAAAACCCACCTTCTTCTAAAGTAGAGTAGCACCATTATCACAACCTGTGATCTATACAGCATTTCCCATCTACCTCACTTTACCTCTAGATTCTGACATTCCTGAGCCGAATTCGTAGGAAGGCCAATCCATCTGATTTCCTTCTTCTCCTTTGAAATTATGTTCATTGCCATCAGGACATTAAGGGCATCGTAAACTCTCCGTCTAATATTTTTCTGATCATAAGCCTGCTATGAAAACAATGCAGCATTAATTACAACACAAGAATTAAAAAAGGAAAAAAAAGATTGAACACATCCTTCAGAGATACGTAGAAGATAAAAAGCCAAAATGGCAGTTCAGGTCAGAGAAGTATTAAACACACAGTGCCTTCATCTGTGCTACTACTTGGATGGGAGCTTAAGGCCTGCTTGAAGTGTCTGCGTAGCAAACTCCCCCGATGGCACAGTTGAAAAGCCTGATGAGACCACATATGGTGGGTACAAGAGTAGCCTTTTTTAAAAGATAATTCTTTATCATAATTTAAAGAGAGTTAAATTCTGGTACTTTCAATTTTCACAGGGTAAGTTTGTATTTGGGAAGTTGTTAAGTAACTAAAGGAAACTGGAGCGTGGCAGGACTGCGCAGAAACAGAAGGGACAGGTTTCCATGACACAGCAGACAATCTTGTAATGGTTAACAAATTTCAATGTTCATTTGCTTACCGAATCTGTAGCTAGGTGGCTGTTAGAATTTGTGAATTCTGATACTAACTCATCAGCGACCTCATTGTATGAAGTTGTTCCTTTACGTTGAACTTTTTCACATACTTTCATTGAAAAATGCCTCAGACCCTTCCCATTTTTATCTCCTTTTTTGCTTCTTTTACTGGAAGAAGAAAAGTAATTATTTTAATACATTGAATGTTAATAAAATACTTTGTTACACAGCAAAAGGTCTACTTTTTCCAGCAGGAATCAAGACTCATAACACTGTGTACTACCTAAATGAAAAATAAAACTGTTCTACATTTTTAAATCAGTTTCTTGTTTCTTACAAACACTGGAGCCCTTTCCCCTTCCTTGGTGATTTCTACATTGATAGTATTTGAACACATTCTACTGGGCAGATGCTTAAAATCTGGATTTGCAATTCATCTCCAGGTAGTTTCACTAAAGAACAACCAAAAAAACCAGGGCAAATCTTACAGGGTGTTTATGTGCCTAGACGCTAGATTTACAGGGAACTCTCATGTTTGTGCTAAACACAGAAAGGCACAGACATGCCTATTTATGATACAGCAGACATTATCTTAATTCTCCTAAACACCAAGTTTAACATCTGTGCTATCATAGTTAAAATTGAGACACAAGAATCTCTTCTGTGTAGATTAAGTACATATTCATTGGTTTTTATGGTTCCAAATTAGTAACTGGCAACTGTCAGGGTTATTTTGCACTTACTTTCTTCCTCCAGAAAAGTAATGGTAATGGAAAAAACAGGTACAATTGGGTTTATCACACAAGCTAGATTTGGATGCATATTTCAATAAAAGCCTCTGAAAAGCTCAGCTGTGTTATTTGTGGGGTTTTTTTTAATTACAGTTTTGCAAGCTGGTTTACTAATATTTTTTCAGGGAGATCTATCATTTTACAGAAAAAGCTCTAATTCTGTCACACAGTAACATGCTAAGGAAAGCATAAAAATACAGGAGTGCTTTTCAAAGTTTTGAATTTATTTGAGAAAACAGAAATGGAAAGAAGGACTGAAGGAAGACTGGAAAGGAACGTCAGAAGACTTAAAAAACCCAACACTCTTAATCAATTATTCAATTCACAGTTATTCAGTTTGACTAACCCCCAATAGGTAAACAAATAAAACCACCTTGAATGCATTAAAATAAATTTTGGAAGCAAAGGAAAAGATCATCTGTTTACAAGTAATTGTCACATTGAAAACTAGAACAATCCTGTTTCTGAAGAGGTGTTGTGTTTTCTGTTCCACAACTCCCAGTATCATTTCTAACAAATGTATTTATCAGGAAGTGGTAAAGCAAAGAGTAATGAATTTATAACTACAAGGAGTAACATACAACATAGCTTTTATGTGGAAGAGTGAAAACTGCTGAAAGTGGGAACTGGACACCCACCTCTCTGAAGGGCAGATCTGAAGAAGTAAAACAGGTATGATCATATCCATAAGATACATATATGTGTTCAATAATACTCACCTTTCTGAAAAATCTGATTCTATAAATTCTCGACTTCGCTTTTTGTCCCTAAGAAAAGACAATTCAAACTTAGATGAAAATAACATTATATATTTAGACCAAAAAATCAATGTATTTGGGCCCTACCTGGGTACTAATGTTTGCTTTTACATGTTTACTGAAAGGGGAAAACAACACACACACAGCTTGACAAAATTGGAGAGAAGGTGGTTAGGACTCTGGAGGTTATCTGAACTCACTTCTAGACAAGCTCTACTCCCAATTTTACTGTGCTCTGCCTGTATCATTTTAGGGAAGTCACTTCATCTGGAACAACAATAAGTGCAGATGTCAACTAGATAACCAAATCCCATCAAAAAGAAGCTGGGCTCCTTTGAAAATTCCTATCAAAAATTCCTCCATGTGGAAGTAAAATATCATAGAATCACAGAATGGTTTGGGTTCGAAGAGACCTTAAAGATCATCTAGTTCCAACCCCCCTGCCATGGGCAGGGACTCCTCCACTAAGATCAAGTTGCCCAAGGCCTGTTTTGCCAATTACCTGGCTCAGCATAAAGGATACAGCTACCAACAGTAGGCATAAGCTTATTTTATTGTCTAATTCCAGTCAATACAGAAATGATATAATATGGTTAATAGCAAAGGCAATAAGCAAAGTAATAAATCTAATCATAGTAGATGATATAACAGAAAAAGGAATAAGCCAAGTCAGAAGCTTGATCATGGTCATACAAAAGCCACTACGATAACTGCCAGGAAGATACATTGTCAAATACGTGACCCTTGTCTTGTCTCGTTCCTTGTCCTGTCCCGCCGTTGCTGGGGAGTCCCCGGTTGCAGTGAGCAGTCGGGGGNAACCCCAACTCTCTCAGCCTGTACTTGCAGAAGAGATGTTCCAGCCCAATGATCACCTTTATGGCCCTCCTCTGGACCCGCTTCAACAGATTTATGTCCTTCTGACGGCTACAGAGCTGGACACAGTACTCCAGGTGGGGTCTCATGAGAGTGGAGTAGAGGGGCAGAATCACCTCCCTGGTGGTCACAATACTTTTGATGCAGCCCAGGTTGTCAGTTGGCTTTCTGGGCTGCACTCATGCATTGCTGACTCATGTTCAGCTTTTCATCAACCAGCACCTCCAAATCTTTCTCCTCAGGACTGCTCTCAGTCCACTCATTGCCCAGCCTGCATTTGTGCTTGGGACTGTCCTGACTCAGGTGCAGGATCTTGCACTTGGTCTTGTTGAAATTCAAGAGATTGACCTATTAAGGTCCTCTGGATGGCATCCCTTCCCTCCAGCATGTCGACCACACCACACAGCTTGGTGTCACCCATGAGTTTACTGAGGGCACACTCAATTCCACTGTTCATGTCATCAACAGAGATATTATGTAGTACTGGTCCCAGTACTGAAGCTTGAGAAACACCACTCCTTAGGGTTTCTACTTGGACACCACAAATCTTTGAGTCCAACCATCCAGTCAATTCTTTATCCACCGAATGGGCCACCCATCAAAACCATCTTTCCAATCTGGAGAGCAGGATGCCACGTGAGACAGTATTAAACACTTTGCACAAGTCCATCTGGATGACATCAGTTGCTCTTTCCTTAATCACCAACACTGTAACTCCATCATAAAAGGCCATCAAATTTCTCAGGCACTATCTGCCCTTGGTGAAGCCATGTTGGTTGCCACCAATCACCTCCTCATTTTTCTTGTGCCTTAGCAGAGCTTTCAGGAGGATCTGATTCATAATCTTGCCAGGCACAGAGGTGAGACTGACTGGCCTGTAGTTGCCTGGGTCTTCTTTCTTTTGCCTTCTGAAGATCACCATTATTTTTCCCCTTTTCTAGTCAGTGGGCACTTCACCAGACTGCTATAACTGCTATACCATTCAAATATGATGGAAAGCAGCTTTGCAACTTCATCTGCCAGTTCCCTTAAGAACTGTGGATGGATTTTGTCAGGTTCCACAGACATACACACCTTTAGGTTCTTTACATAGTCTCAACTCTGATCTTCACTTACAGTAGCCAGTAGTCCTGCCTTTGCCTTCTGCAATTTCAGTGGTGTGGCTAGAGCCTTTGCCAGTGAAGACTGAAGTAAAGAAGATAAGAACCTCAGCCTTCTCCTTATCACTCATGACCAGGTCTCTTGTTTCCTTCTGGAGAGGGCCCACCTCTTCCTTGGTCTTCCTTTTATCACTAGCATACTTGTAGAAGCTTTTCTTATTACCCTTGATGTCCCTTGCCAGAATTAATTCTATGCAGGCTTTAGCTTTCCTAACCCAGTCCCTGGCTGCTCAGACGACTTCTTTGTAATCCTCCCACGCCACCTGTCCTTGCTTCCACTCTCTATAGACCTTCCTTTTGCATCTAATTGTGTCCAGTAGCTCCTTGTTCATGCAGGCCTCCTAGCATTCTTGCCTGTCTTTCTCTTTGTAAGGATGCATTGCTCCTGTGCTTGAAGAAGGCTGTCTTTGAATATTGACCAGCCTTCTTGGGCCCCCTTCCCCTCCAGGGCTTTTTGTCCACTCCACCAAGCAGATCCCTGAAGAGGTCACAGTCTGCTGCCTGAAGTCCAGGGCTGTACACCTTCCTTGTTGCCCCGAGGATCTTGAATTCTGCTATTTCATGGTCACTGTAGCCAAGGCAGCCCTTGAGCCTCACACTACCCACCAGCCCCTCCCTGTTGGTGAGAACAAGATCCAGCATAGGCCCTTTTCTCATTGGTTCTTCTGCCACTTGGAGAAGGAAATTGTCATCAATGCATTCCAGGAATCTCCTGGATTGCTGGCGCTTTCCTGTGCCATCCTTCCAATAGAGATCAGGGTGGTTGAAATCCCCCATTAGGACCAGCGCTTGTGAACATGAAGCCACTGCTATCTGTCTATAGAAGGCCTCGTCCACTTGGTCACCCTCATCAGGTGGCCTGTAGCAGACTCACCATGATATCACCTTCACTTGTCTTCCCCTTAACCCTGACCCATAAGCTCTCTCTCAGTTCCTCATCCACCCCCAGGCCAAGCTCCATGGACTCCAGCTGGTCATTGACACAGAGGGTGACACCTCCTCCTATTCTCTCCTGCCTGTTGTTCCTGAAAAGCCTATATCCATCTATTCCAATACCCCAGTCATGGGAGCCATCCCACCATGTCTCAGTGATATCAATAACATCACAGCTGGGTAGATGCACACACATCTGTAATTCCTCTTGTTTGTTCCTCTTGTCTTGTTTGTTGCATCTGCATAGAGACATTTAAGTTGGGTCTCCATTGAAGCTGACTTACTAGCTAGAGTTCCATTGTTTCGCACTTTAGGTGCTCTTCTGCTGGCCTGTGATCCTTCTCCAGGTCCACGATTTTCTTGTTACAAAATGTCTTCCAGCTCCTCTTGTTTATTGTCCATACTACAAGCAATGCTGTAGGTGCTCTTCATTTGGGTTATTGATCCCATCACCTTTTGGAGGGAAGGAGGCCTAGATCCTACCTGACTATTCCCAGGTGCTACCATGATTTCTGACCCATTAATATCCTTGTCTCCAGCAAGCCTGGCTATATCCCTATAACCCTTCAAATTCAGTTTAGAGCCCTTTCAATGAACCTGGCCAAGTGCAAAGACCCTCTTCCTCCTTTGAGACAGGTGTACCCTATCTGTTGCCAACAGGCCTGGTGTCATGTAAATCAACCTGTGATCATAAAACCCAAAGTCCTGCGGGTGACACCGGTCTCAGAGCCAGGCATTAATGTGCACTAAACAGTACATAAGATATATCCTATATTTTCGACACAAAACATTTTGGTACATTTAAACAAAAAACACTATACAACACTAACCACTTCCTTACTAGAGCTTATGCATACAGAGCTGAAGAGAAATACTCTGAAGAATAGTAGAGATGAATTTCGCATTAGAGTGGCAATTACCAATCATTGCCAGTTTCCTTATCATTCTGTTTATTAGCTACAGCAAGCAGACTTCAGAAATTGTATTCCAAACGTCTTTTATTCTTGCAGCTGATACAATGCACACTGCTTGAGAACTATTGGTAAATTACTTCATGTTGTTACCCTGCAGCTTCAAAACCAGGGCTCACAGTAGATACTTATGCAGCTAAAAACCTGGTAAAGTTATGAAGGTAGTCAGCTCACCTAAGTGATGAATTTGAAGGTCTGTGCTATGAAAGCCTGCATGGTTTTTGTTGTGCAACTGGGATTTTTGTCTTGGCAATCCCTGTCCATTGTGCTTAACCACTCCTGCTGCGCAACTGGGGGTCTGGTCGCAGCAGAGCTGGGGCAGGGGGCTGAAGGGCAGCTGACCCCAGCTCTTTAAGCCAGAAGTTGTATGGTACCCTGGGAATGAATATGTTCTTGTCTCACTTGATTTTGGAAACAATTTGGAATCTGAAGAGGAGTAAACAATGGGTAAAGCAAGAAGCCTAGACTTGGAATCCTCTGGAACTGTCTTCATCACGGGCTCACTGCTTAGGTTCAGCAATACCACAGACCTTTCCTCACCTCTGTTCTTCAGATGAAAATATGACCTATTGTATGGACTTCTGCAGGGATCAATACTGAGTGGCCCTAGTCTGGTGAACTTCTTGCTCCTTTTATTCACTGTAAGAACAGCTAGGCTTATTGAAAATACTGTGTCTAGATTTTGACAGTATACAAATAGAAGGATGGTGCTGCTTCTTTATGGTAGTGGTTGATGCACTGCAACTAGGCTTCTTTCTGGGAATCTCCATCACCTGGGTCTGGCTGAAGCTAAAGAAATCTAATGGGCATTGATTCTCTGGTTTAGCAAGCAGCAAACAGACACTATAGCTTTTCCCTCCTCTGGGTACTGAAAGAACTTCTGCCTGGCCTCCACATTTAACAAAATTTGCAGAGACCACATAATCTTTGACAACTCCTTTTTCAAATAAAATCAGAACTAAGTGGATTCAAAAGGTATTTGAGGAGATAAACCCATACTCAAAAAAAATCAAACATAAAAACTGCTCAGCTGGGTATGCAGATTGACTCTATGGTGGGAATATAGCAACTGGGAAGTACAAGCCTGTGACAGTCCTTGCTTACAGCACAGAATGAAGATAGTCAAGGTACAAACATTATTCTCTCATGTCTGCCATGTCATAGATGCTCCATTTTTCCAAGTCTAAAGCTGGAAAGACACTACTGACATTCATTGCCTGTTTGGTAAAATTAACTCTGATATGGAAATAAATTGCTTTTTAATTTTCAGAGGCAAAGCACCTCATCTGTCTTGAGACAGATAAGTCCAGTAGTACTGCTATTAAGAAAAAATAAATCATGAAATATTGTAAAGACCAGATTTCCTTACAGGAGATAAAGATTATCATGTTACTCTGGAGTACCTCAGAACCCCATGAAAACTTGATGCTACTGTAAAATAATAAAAATACAACAGTGATTACTTTCAAAGTTTTCCATTAGAGCTTTATTCTTAAATGTCTCTTGAAGTGCTTTTGACAGTCTCCCCTCCATGTTGACACCTGCTGATATGCTCAACAGCAAAGCTACTTGGATACACCACGAACTTATGAAAAAAATAAAGGCTTTTTTTAACAGGATTCATGAATTTGTGACTCTCCATTTTCACAAAGAAATGGATACTACCATAATACAAAATTAAAACAGACAGTGAAGTGATTGGTGCTTATACTTCATGCTCCAGACATCAAAAGTGTCTAATAGGATAAGAGTTGCTTTTAGTTGTGCAAGAACTAGAAGCCATAAGCCCATATAGAAATACAACAGTATAAATAAAGGAAAAAGTCAGAACAGATCCTCAAACATCTTCACATAAAACAAAGATCTTACCCCGGGATCCAGCCAGAAGCTTCTGTTATTTGTGTCTGTGTGACCATTGTTGGAGCTGGGTTATATGGACTCCCAATCAGAACACTCGCTGAATTGGTCAGTCTTTGTGATGTGCTTATGATCTATGAAATTTAGAAATGAAAGCACAGCTCTCTTAAGAAAACAGGGGTTACCACAGCCCAAAGTTCATACTAAAAAAAAAAAAAAAAAAAA
>VYZX01004343.1:19577-56742 GCA_013401335.1 Brachypteracias leptosomus
TTCTGTACCAGATGCAAGCTGCAGTCAAAATAGATAGAATATATGTCATCAGAAGATCTTCATACATGAAAATTATTACAATGCTGTTAAGTTTTCTACTACATGTAATATATTACTGTATTATTCATATGGACAAGTTCTAGACAAATAGAAATAATCACTAGGTATGGCAGAGAGGATCTGTAACTAAATACATCTAATTGTTTCTTTAAAAGTATGTCTCGGCAATTTCTTGATCACTTTAATCAATCAAGCCTCCTATTTCTCTTGCAATTGTCTGTCTTTGGTAACAATTTGAGCTGCAGGGAAAGTATTCCCCGCAGTTTCCCAAGGCATTCCAGCAAGCTATGGAATTAAGTGTAAAGTCTGTACAGTATAGATAGAATTTATATTTATCCAAGCCTAGTGAAATTGTATGTACAATGGTTGTTAACACAAAGACACTTGGTCTCAACTTTTAAATCACATCTAAGTTCATTCTTTAAAGTAGGTCACCAGAAGAATTTAGATAATATTTAAAAATGAAACATCATTAATTAGTTAATCTTTAAAATAAAACACGTGGTTATATTATTTTGATTCCAGTGTGGCAATATTCACACCAAAATTTCTTGGACAGTACTTTTTACTCATATACCGTATTTTGCTTTTTTAAACTTTATTTTACTCCATTTGTAACTAACATTTTGAGTACCTACTATATTAAACTTTGTAGTTTCCTTTACTACTTAACTTACCCAACACTGTATGTAAGTATATGGCAGACACTTTGCTTAATGACCACCATAATTGTTTAAACAATTATAAAAAACGGTACCTGAAGAATTTCCCATTTCCTTAGCTCACTGAGCATTACTTCACATGTCTCCTGACACCACACCATGATTACATGTATGTATTTTTAATCTTAAAAGACACAAGTTTATCTCATTTACTTTCATGAGTAGAGAGCTTGACAGAAACAAGCGAAAAAGAGAAATTTGGGAAAACAAAAACATAGGTAAAAGCTGGTATTTACTGGTTGATACTGGAGAACAGAAGATCCCTAGCTTTCTGCTTTACACACTACATACAGGCACAGGAAAGGCATCAACTTTTATCAACTTATTACTACTTTAGCTTGAAGTCAGAAACATTTTGCAATAGAATGATTAATTTTTAAAAGCTTGCTTAAGTTCAGCATTGGTGTAACACCAGTAGGTAAGTGAGAATCAGTAATTCAGTATTTCAATCAAACACCAACCCAATCCAGTAACTTTTTATATCAGTTTCTTGCAATGCCATAAATAACGTTTATTTGCAGCAAGCATATAGTTCTGCCAGCATATGGTAGACACACACAAGGAAGAAAAGATTTTAAGTATTTTGCATACTGAAATGAATTTCATCACATTCCACCCTCTCTGAGGTTTCACATTGCTCTACTGACCAAATCACAGGTCAAATATGTCATAAGAGTACTTCATGTCCAATCTCCAGAATTTTTTTGTGACAATCACTATAATAAACTGGCCAGTTCATGTTCCCAAGACAAACCTGTCCAGTCTCTTTCTATCCCCTGGTGCCACCTAGTGGAGACGTCCCCCAGCAGCAGGCTCTCGGAGCCTCTTCCCCATGGCAGCTACCCTGCTCGGCCAGTGCCGGCTCTCATGGGTGCTTAGAAGCACAAAATTCCACCTGTCTACAGTTTATGGTTAAGGCTGCAAGTTCTTGGATACAGGGACACAGATATCACAGGTATACAAATCAGTGTTATTTCAGTGTCACTTTTAAATTTATTGCTGAATATTTGCTTTTGCAAAAAATACTACACTGTATTTTCAGAGGACTAATTCCATCTTAAACAGCAAACATTTCTCCAGTGTTCCTCAAGTAATCACATCACACTGCGAAGCATAAAACACAAAAAGAAAACCTCACCCTAATTTAGCGTATCAGTAGGATGTGTTACATCCTTGCAATTAAGTACTAATATTTTATCAATAATATGCTGTTAAATTTACAGCTACAGACTGAATCTAAAGAAACTGTTACACCCGTGCACAGGAATCCAGCCCACAAATTGTGCTGGTTTCACCACTTGCACAGCCATACCGCACGGGATCCAGAGCACGGGTCACCCTTCAGCCAACAGCCTCGGGGGTTCATCTGAATCAAAAGCGGGGCCTTGAGAACTCTAGTAAGAGTAGGATCTGCATTAACTGACCTCTCTCCCTTGCTCTTGGCTATTATTTCTTGCACTTTCTAAGTACATCTTCTGTAGTAGAACTATTCCACCGAAATGCTACGGGGCACATGCTCTAGCAATATCTGCATCAGTAGCAGTGCACTGAAGAGCACTATTCTCTAACACCAGTGGCCAGTACTTCCAATGGAGAGCTCTGCACAGTGGAGACCGCAGCTTGGGAAGGGGCTGGCTGTAATGCCTGTGCCCACCTGTCCAACTGGGATAAAAGCCATTGAAGAACAGTAATAACTTCTGATGTGAAAAAGACCCACCACAATTATTTATAATACACATTAAATGATTCTTGTACTCAGGCTAAGTACCTGCCAACTAGGTTGACAAGGTTACTAGAAACAGCTGCTAACCATCAGGTTATTAGAAACAGTTCACTGCATTGCCTATTCAGTTCTTTGGCCACAAGGAAAAAAAAAACCCTTCTTCAAAACCAGATTCAAAATCCGTGAAACAGCAATATATGCTCATATACCATTATCATTGACAGGAAAAGATAGTTTTAAGAAGAGTAGTTTCAACAAGTTAAGTCACTAGTGAGGTTTACTGGTGAGAACATGACTTAAAATGTTCAAAGAGTATCAATAATATTTTCAATGTTTTGTTGGGATTTTTTAATACACTTTTGAGTAATAGTTACAATGTCAACTGGTAAAGCTGTTTCAATTTCCATTCAAAGTCAGGAAGACAGATATCCCCTAAGGTCACATACAGGATCACTGCTGGGAGCGGCAACTCTGGTATGCCAAGCTTGCTGTACCCACACATCATCACTTCTCCATCCAGGTGAGGCAGCCTTTGCACCTGAGGCAGGAAGTGTCAAGTTTCTACCACTGTTCACATCTTTGTTTTCNTCCCCTAAGGTCACATACAGGATCACTGCTGGGAGCGGCAACTCTGGTATGCCAAGCTTGCTGTACCCACACATCATCACTTCTCCATCCAGGTGAGGCAGCCTTTGCACCTGAGGCAGGAAGTGTCAAGTTTCTACCACTGTTCACATCTTTGTTTTTCATGTTTCCACATTACATCAAGTCATGCAGCTAGTTACCCAAGTTAGCATTACCAGAGTTGCTAAACTTACCATTTGGGGTCCAACATTCACATTGACTGGTCCTAAGGTTTTTGGCAAAATCTTAGTTGGGGAGTTCGTGCTGGAAACTGGTAATGTGATTATTGAAATGTTACCTTAAAAAAAAACAGAAAAAAGAGTTATAAATTACTTAGTAACCTCTGAGTAACAAGATGTAACTCATTATTGCCTTCACACAGAGAAGCACAACTTTAAGCTGAGAGCCTCACAAATGCTCCTCCTCCTCTATTCCAAATTGTATCTTGTAATATTGATTATTCAGACTTGATGTCTTAATCAAAACTGTAATGTAGCACTACCATTATCTCAAGAGTATTCCAACTGTTGTATACAAGTCACTCAAAGCGGTGAACAAACATTTATCTATAGACATTGTGGCAGCAGCAGTTCCTGTCTTCATGACAGTTTCAAAACAAGAGGGCTGGGAATCGATCAGTCAAATACCTCCCCCTATTCTGATTCACAGCCTTATTAAAAATGGGGAATTATAGTGGTGGGTGTGTCCTGGTTTGAGTTAGAACCAAATCAGTTCTGTTCAGAGATTTTACTTTCTGCCTGAGTCTCTGCTAACTAACTGCACTTTCTGAAGCTCACAGCATGTTTTCACAGTGTCTGCTTCTAGCAGTGATGATGTTTGATGTTTAGAGTTACTACCAAGGATTGGTGTGTGCAGACCAAGGTCACTGCTAGATCTTGTGTACCACATCGGGGGGGTGCAGAAAGTGAAAGGCTGCACCTGCGGGGAGGAGTGGCCAGGACAGATGACCCTAAACTGACCAACGAGGGATTCCATCCCATATACATCATATTCAGTATAAGGCTGAGGGATCANAAGTACCTGCCAACTAGGTTGACAAGGTTACTAGAAACAGCTGCTAACCATCAGGTTATTAGAAACAGTTCACTGCATTGCCTATTCAGTTCTTTGGCCACAAGGAAAAAAAAAACCCTTCTTCAAAACCAGATTCAAAATCCGTGAAACAGCAATATATGCTCATATACCATTATCATTGACAGGAAAAGATAGTTTTAAGAAGAGTAGTTTCAACAAGTTAAGTCTCTAGTGAGGTTTACTGGTGAGAACATGACTTAAAATGTTCAAAGAGTATCAATAATATTTTCAATGTTTTGTTGGGATTTTTTAATACACTTTTGAGTAATAGTTACAATGTCAACTGGTAAAGCTGTTTCAATTTCCATTCAAAGTCAGGAAGACAGATATCCCCTAAGGTCACATACAGGATCACTGCTGGGAGCGGCAACTCTGGTATGCCAAGCTTGCTGTACCCACACATCATCACTTCTCCATCCAGGTGAGGCAGCCTTTGCACCTGAGGCAGGAAGTGTCAAGTTTCTACCACTGTTCACATCTTTGTTTTTCATGTTTCCACATTACATCAAGTCATGCAGCTAGTTACCCAAGTTAGCATTACCAGAGTTGCTAAACTTACCATTTGGGGTCCAACATTCACATTGACTGGTCCTAAGGTTTTTGGCAAAATCTTAGTTGGGGAGTTCGTGCTGGAAACTGGTAATGTGATTATTGAAATGTTACCTTAAAAAAAAACAGAAAAAAGAGTTATAAATTACTTAGTAACCTCTGAGTAACAAGATGTAACTCATTATTGCCTTCACACAGAGAAGCACAACTTTAAGCTGAGAGCCTCACAAATGCTCCTCCTCCTCTATTCCAAATTGTATCTTGTAATATTGATTATTCAGACTTGATGTCTTAATCAAAACTGTAATGTAGCACTACCATTATCTCAAGAGTATTCCAACTGTTGTATACAAGTCACTCAAAGCGGTGAACAAACATTTATCTATAGACATTGTGGCAGCAGCAGTTCCTGTCTTCATGACAGTTTCAAAACAAGAGGGCTGGGAATCGATCAGTCAAATACCTCCCCCTATTCTGATTCACAGCCTTATTAAAAATGGGGAATTATAGTGGTGGGTGTGTCCTGGTTTGAGTTAGAACNCAGGGCGCCATAAGCCTCTCTCCCTTATCCTTTTTCTCTTCCTCTAATTGGGGTGGGGGAAAGAGGGGTTAACCAAGAGTGTCTGTCTGTAAGTGGACTGGATCTAAACCTCGACAGTGTGGAAGCAGAATCAAATATAAGAAAGAGCTGCCACTGCTTTGTAATTCAGAGTCAGCTTGGGTCTAGCTGGGGTCATGAGCCGTAAGGACAAGGATTGGCTCCTGAAGAGCCACTTATGCTCTCTGGCACTAGCAGACAAAACCTGAAAGCATCCGAGGTGAGAGGTTCCTTCAGAACAGGGCAAACATCAGCCCTCACCACCACGCTGCCCTGCTCTCCTTCTGCAATGGCCAACACTCAGCTTAGCCCAGATGGTCCCAAGCTGACTCAGTGGTGTCTGAAATCTCTGTTCCCTGGTCTTTTCTCATATGACTCGTTCCCCTCTACTGCCTACTATTTGCTTCTCACTTGGTCCTTAACCATGGTTTTCTATTTTAGTACACCTATGTTCTGCCATGTGGTAACTGGAAAATCATAAATTCAACAGTATAATTTCTCTGTAATACAAAGCAGAAGTAACAAGTTAAAAGAAAAAGAATACTTTTAAAGATCATCTGTAGCTACAGCACAGAAGTAGAAAAGATGCAGACATGCATAAAGGCTCATCTTTACAAAAAATGAACAGAGATATGAGGAATATTTACAATTTGAGACCAGGATGTTCTAAGTTTCTGTGTAAATTCCTTTGGCATCTGAAGTAACACTACCACTTAATAGTAATTTTCCAAAAGGCAGATCTGTTTCTGAGAACATCTTCAGATGCAGCTTGCTTTTTCTCTTCTATAAATTGAATAATTTGTCACCTAACTCACCTAGAAAAAAAACACTTGTAAACCCCACACACTCACAAACCCACCCCCACAATAAATCATTGCTCTATCATGAAAGACTTTCTGTGAGGTAATGCCAGAGTGCACAACACAACAGTAGTTCATGATATATATACACTGTGTTCCCATTTTGAGCTCAAAATAGATCTCTAAACTGGCCAGTGACTTGTCTATTTTACTTCTGCTACAGGATTTTGCCCAGAATTTGCTAAGCTGTGCTAACATATTCTCATCAAAACCTAGTTTCTCCTCTCATCACAGGCCGTTGTCATCAGTGACACGCCTGTCATTTCCCTGTATAAATTTTGCAGAAATCTCAGTAGAAATGCTGTAGAAATTTTCCTCTTTTCTGCTGTGGCTGAAACTTTTGACCCCTTTTCCTTCAAGCTCAGCTCTAATGCTATTTCTCCTTGTCCCTTTTCTTACCAGGAAAGGAAATAAATTGCCTTCTCCGGTGCTAACACCACCAAGTCACATGGGAGAGTGCAGCAAAATTCTGATTTGACTTCCAGTTCTCTTATCATAGGGCTACATCACAGAGTCGTCCCCAGTGACGCTTCCTGGCCTGCAAGAGGCGCTGTCACGTCAAGTTCCATACACTGAGATGTGTCAGACTTGCTGTTCCGCACCATGAGCGCTGCTGCTGGGCAGCCAAACGCGCGTGTCTCTCTTCAATAGCTGTGTACATGGTTTGCTTCTTTCTCAACATATGGCATGGAGCTTGTAATCTACTTGCACTGGCAACAGTTTTTAACATATATATGTACCTCTCCTCGTACACACATGCAGAATCTCTGAAAACTGCAGCTTAAAAATACAATACCCATGGCCAAAGCCACACACAACCACCAGATTTACTGTAGTAGCTCTGTAAAACACACTAATGAAGAGCTACTGTTGCACCCTGCTCTCATTATATACTTATTTAGGTAGATTTGTAACAGTTATCATTAGGGCAACTTTAGTAAATAGAAAGGTCATTCAAATTACTTAATCTTGATTTTAAAAAGACAGTCACTTACCTATGACGAGTTTAAAAGTCTTTTTGGCTAGAGTTGTTGTAATTAAGAAAGATCTTCATGTTTAATCCCTAAACAAATCCCCTATTTGGCAGCAGCAGTTTCAAAATGATCTTAAGAGCTGATAAAGCTTTCAAAGAAATGTTTCCCTGCCCTTGTCCTTCCCTTTATATATATTTACACATAAAGACATTTATGTATAGACTTTTAAACACAGAGGATAGAAAGAGACCAGTTTCTTTTTCTGAAAGTAATGAGTGAGGTCTCTCTCATCCACCATGGACAGAAGAGCAATCAAATTCTTCACAATAAGAGGTCATTCTGTGTGTTTGTCAGCAGTTGAAAAAATGGTAAACAAAGAATATTCCCTCCCTCCTGTTTTCTTATTTTTAAAAAACTGCATCATAGTCCAAATACTCATGTGACTTCTACTGCTCCAACAATTTAATGGTGGAAACAGCCCCTTCCCATCCCTCTTCACAGCAAACAAGGTAGTTGGTTCAGTTAGTTGCTGCAAAAAGTTAATGTCTTTCCAAATAGATCACATCAATGTCCCAACCTGAAGACAGATTTTGCAATCAATACCATCAAGGTCACTACTCTTCCTTAAACAAACAGAAATTCATCTTCCAATGGCATCTTGCCCTTCCCACAGCCCTTGTGCGGCAGCAGCCCAGGCCTGTAGGACACCATTGCCACTGAATGACCTGGAGCTTGCCAGGACTGGTCCCAGCACAATAAAAACTTCACTACAAACCAGAAAGTGCCAACACAAGTACAATCAGCTCAGAGACCACACACACGCTTGCTAAGATGACTAGCTGTATTTTACATCAAATTTTCAAGGTTAGTGCACCTCTGTTTGCTGAAGAGCTGGTAATTTTTAAAGTTTTGAAGGCAAGGTAGTGTTACAAAAGAGCAAGCATCAACAAGAATAATCTCTTCGGGTCTTATTCAAAAAACAGCATAAAAATAGTAGAAGGAAAAAGTGGGTTTCACCGTTTGCAGATCATCTAAAAAATATTCAACAGATTTCTGTATTCAACTTAAAGTAGAAATATCAAACTAAGTATACATATTTATCACATAGCAATTGTAAAGGTTTTAAACACTATCAATTTCAAAAGTCTTAATAATGCCCATCATCTGGACAAAAGAGATTACACTGATTTATGTCCCACCGAATAGAACCAGTGTGTACAGTCATAAGCTGAACACAATGAGATCCATCAGCCTCCTAGTCATGGTAATCTTATTGCGTAGATGAAAAACATCAGCAGAGATGGATCAAACTAGAATGGTTTGTATAGTAGTACTCAATTTTTATATAATGTTTCTCAGCACCTTTCAAAGCACAAAGGAGGTCAGTGTCATTCTCATTTTACCTATGGAAAATAGAACAGATGGGAAAGAAACTCACTGAAAACTCCCATAGAGGCTTTAACTGCAATATATATATATATATAGAACCACTACAAACTGAGCATGCTCAACACTGATGCAAATTCAAAATAAAAAACTGTCAGTGAAGATACGTAAATTTATCTTGGAACAAAAGCACTTATGCTTCTACATAAATTATTTTCCCATCCCTCAGTTACCACCATTATTGGTGTTTTTCATGAGAGAAAAAACAATGTTGCTATTCTTTCACAGTTAGAAAAGCATGATCACTACAGAACTATTATTCTTCTTGGCATTTGTGAAATATTTTTACTTGCACTAGCAAAGAAAAAACAATTTAAATTATCTTCAGCTTCAAGTAGTCACAGAACATGATTTATGTACATGTATGCTCACATGTCCACACTAAATAACCATCCCGCAAGACTGACTTTGAATTGTTATGTGGCATCCTAAATAGCTTACTTCACACAACCAACATGAACTCCTATACAAATACGAGGCTAAAGATGTTTTAAGATAATCAGAAACAATGTCAACCTGAGAATCTATGGGATCTGTCACAGCCAGTTTGAAGTAAACCATAGCTGATGGGAAGCACAGACCAACCAACTGTGGTCCCACACAATGCATATATCAATCATTTTTTAGACAAAACACCAGGGAAGTGTTGGCAATTTGGATTTCATATTCAGAGCTCTGAAACAAACATCCACATTTTTTAAAGTGTGTCAAAGAATTGTCATTTAAATAATACAGCCTGCAGTTTGGTGCTAGCGGCAAAAAAAGAAAAAAAAAAATAATCAGTTTGGGGTTGTGAAATATTGAAGTCCAATAGGATATTTTGCAGTAACACGTGATGTATCCTCAGGTTCCTCTATTACACTAAAACATAAATTGATCTCCAAGATCAGGATGTAGTATTATAAAAGCATACAGAAAAACCGAATTATTAACATGCTCCTAGTATGCATATATTTTCTTGGTACATTTCTTTGTTTCTTTATTGCACAAACTTAACAAGTTATAAAACTAACTTTAAAAAATCCATAGTCTGTAGAAGCACATACATATCTAGAAATACATGAAATCAAAGAGATCTATAGAAAAACCAAAATGGGGCAGATGGTATTTCAGAGTCTTTCAGGCTTACGCTGACCAGTATATTTTCAGTCTTTCACTGTTCAACTTAAGACAAGTTTATGGACGTCAACAGTTGTATGAATCTCAAAGTACCAAGTGTAGGCCTATTAATATGAGATTCGGTTGTCATAGTTATTTTAGCAGATCTCTTCAAGGACACAATCTCTTCCAGTGCTTTTCAGGCTTTGAGCTGGAACCTCCTAAGGCCCTTGTTAGATATGAAGTACACTGCCACTAGGATTTCCTTATAGAGACCTCATTACCAATGCTCATTCCTGCTCACAAGCCAGCACAGCCACTGCTGTGGCTGTGCAGTGAACCTCCTTCTTTTCCTTTGGCAAGAGGGAACAATGGGTATTTTTTGGCTGAAACTGTTCCCAGGTCCAGTGAACTGCTCAGCTACCTACACAGCTACGTTGGCACTAAGCAAAAGAAAATGTTTAACAGCAGCTGTGAGGTGACCAGAGCCAACTTAACTTGCACTGTTGCTAGAAAAGATGTCTATCAAAGCAAATAAAAGATTACATCACAAAGGCAGGCAGATAAATGGCAAATAGGTTAATGAAAAAAAAACACAACAAAAACAAGAAAAAAAAAAAAAAGAGAAACACACCTGACTTTTGGCTTCCATTACAGTAGCATAGGCATATAACAGTCCTGTGCATTGAGAAGTTTCTAGAATGCTAGCCCCATCGGGACTTAGGAAAAATTAAGATACTGCATAAAAAAAAAGACATATTGAAACAAATTTTATTGTGAAGTTGTATTAAAAGTTAAGATTCCCACCCAAAGCAATCTGGATTGCAATTTTGTCATTAAGGGAACCTCCCTTATGGAGTCTGTTGCAAGACTGGTGGTCTATGGCTGGATTCCCTTTTCCCTCCACAGCAATAAACAGAGAACAGTGACTTGTGAATTTAAGTGATGCGATTTACTTTTGGAAATATCCCTTACATGCAGGTCACGTACATCAAGTACTTTTTAAAAGAGTACCATAGGATGGTTTGGGTTGAAAGCAACTTTAAAGACCATCTAGTTCGCACTCCCCTGCCATGGCAGGGACACCTCCCACTAGATCAGGTTGCTCAAAGCTCCATTCTACATGGCCTTGAGTACTTCCAGGAAAGGGGCATCCACAACTTCCTTGGGCAACCTGTTCCAGTGTCTCACCACCCTCACAGTAAAGAATTTCTTCCTAATTGGATCTACCCTCTTTAAGTTTGAAATCATTACCCCTCATCCTATCACTATGCTGTTTGATTTTATCAGAGTCCCTCTTCATCTTTCCTGTAGGCACCTAAAAGGAAAATAAGCTAAAAATGTGCCAAAACAAGACCTTGGAAATAGTGTAACTAAAAATGTAACCTATCAAATACAGGTTAATCCTCACTAGACTTTTCTTCATTTATAGCAAACGTATTACCCCTTCATTCCTACCAGGTCTCCTATGAGTTTTGAATGAAACAAGCTTGTTACAGGAGACATCTTGTTTTTCCTGGAAACAAATTCTCACTGGAGTTTTCTGGCTCAAAATCTGGTCAGATTATTTAATTCCCCTCAAAAATTCTACTCTCTGGAGTACAGTCTCAGCTCTCTCAGCCTTTCCTCATATAAAAGATGTTTCAGTTCCCTCATGATTTTAATATCCCTTTGCTGAACTCACTCCACTATGTCTGTTTGTCTCACTGCCCCAACTGGACTCAGTACTCCAAATGGCCTCACCATGGCTGAGAGGAGGGTCACCTCCCTCCACCTGCTGTCAACACTCCTCATGCAGCCCAGCATACCATTAGCCTTCCAAGGCTTAGTACTGCAATTGCTGGCTCACGGTCTACCTGCTCTCCACCAGCACCCCCAGATCCCTTTCTGCAGGCCTGCCGTCCAGCACTGGTGCAGCGGTGAACTGCTCCAGCCTGCCGAGGTTCCCCGGGCTAGCAGCACAAGCTGCGCATTTCAAGGGCATGCTTCCCAGGCTGCACAAACTCCCTGCTCCCGCTCCCCGTGTTCGGGCAGCAGCTCTTTCGTGCTTCCCTCCCGGCACCTGCGCCGCCGCCCCCCCCGCGCCAAGAGCCGCCGCCTTCAGCCTCAGGGAAGCGAGACCGCGCGCGGGGTGAGACCGGGCCGCGCTGGGCTCCGGGACACAATGGCACCCGCCCGCGCGCGCCTTCGTTACGCGGGGTTAAGGCGCGGCGGGGCCAGACCGGAGCAATCGCGCGCCGAGAGAGCCTAGGCGAAGCACGCGGCGGGCGCCGAGGGGGGCGGAAGGGCCTCGGGCCGCCTCGGCGGAAGTGCGCGGAAGCCGCAGCGGAGAACGGGCGGCGCAGGCTCTCGCCGCCTCGACAAGGCCAAGGCCTGTGTTCCGCTACATGGGCCGTTGTAGATATTGTCATTCGCACCGATATTCCCGAATTTAAGCAGAGAGTTTTAATGCAGCCAGTCCCACACTGCAGTACAGCCGAGAGATTTCGCACAGGCAACAAAATCTCAAGGCAAGAAATGCCAGCATCTCGTGCAAACAAAACAAAGGCACAAAACACCACCACAGTCCACACTGCTCTGTGGTAAGAACAGGTGGCTTTGCCAGAGTAGGAGCTGTAACAACTAGCTGCTGGATGAACCCATTCTGCTCGACAGTGGGCAGGTGTGCAGCCATGCCTCCTCTGCCATGGCCCACCACACCTCAGCTTGGTTGCAAACCTTGGTTTTATTACAGAGCTTCATACCTAGGCAACTTCAGTGCTCAGATCAGGCACTCTTGGGACTAGTCCTTAAACCAGGATGGAGCCCTCAAAGCCACAGCCAGCCATGTGGATTGCACAGAGGGCAGGCAAAGTGGTTTTACAGGACAAGCAACCAAGTGGTAATACAGACATGCCCTCTGCTTGGAATCAGCAGGAAAAGACTAGATTTTCCATTTTTATATGAACAGTATCACAGAACTGGAAGTGTTTAACTTATTGATTAGGAGTGTCTCCCAAACTGATTAAATTTTAAATTCTTCTGGTTCCACATGCAACTTTCAACATTAACTCTACAGTATGTCTGACTTGATTCAATCACAGCTTGAAACAATCACCCCAAAAACAGAACCTAACTGTCACTATCCAACTCATTCACAAACATAATTATACCTGTTTAAGAACTAACTTGAACTATTATACTTAATTTTACCAGAATGGGTCAACTCGACAAAGACATCTTGCCACTTAAACCAGTATCTGGCATAAATAATGAAGTACCCTAGTTGTTGCCAATTAACTGTATTAGACACCAAAGTTCTGCCACACCCAGGAGTGTGTCAGTCTTGTTAGCATGGAGCATACCAGGAGTTTCTCCCAACAGGCACAATCCATGATAGAACCCCAACGGGCACAATCCATAATAGAACACTAGGAGAGTACCTGACACAGATGCAGATCTATCCTCAAGGCTAAGAACAGCAACCATCACCTCTGTTCTCTGAAACATGAGAGGAAGCATCCCTTTTGTATTCAGTAACCCAAGAGGATTTACTAAAGAATAAGAATGAGGGCATTTTCTTTTTTCCTGTGGTAGGAATGCAGGTAGGAAAATACAGGTCTCCTACAGGAATAATTTTAATCACTAGTTTGGCCAGGAAATTAAGCATGGTCAGCCCAGCTTGCCATAGCTGAACAATTTTGACTGTAACAATAAGAATCTACTGCATCAAAGACTTAGTGAAATAACTTTCAGAAAGGATATATCCAGACTGTGCTGGGTGGAGTACTTAAAATATTTTACCCAATGACCATCCTTGCAGCAAGTGGCCCCTGACATTAGGCAAGTACCCTGGCCATTAGTCGAGAGCCATCCACACGTGGCATTCCCTCTCAGATCCAATCAGTATTCATTTCAAGCAGAGGAAACAAGCTCCAAATGAAGATAATTCAGCCAAATTGAGCCTGTTGCCTATGAGTTAAAGGCAACAAATGTAATGAAGTCGGTCTGTTGAACAAAAATTATTCACTATACAAAATGAAAAACATTCTTAGTTAATGCTCTGCTGAGCACTGTGATATTTCTTCTAGACATATCTATGAAGAAAAATCTAGTTCCCTTCAGAATTATGCAGTCTTTTTATGAGGATTACAAATTTGGATGTATGTGCTTTGATTCTGTAATCATAAATTCCTTCGTAATCATAAAATTCCTTAGTAAATCTGTATTACCATTTAGAAACACCAGGTACTAGAAATCACAGAACATTAGGGGTTGGAAGGGACCTCGAAAGATCATCTAGTCCAACCTGCCTTGCTAGAGCAGGATCACCTAGATCAGGGTCACACAGGAACACGTCCAGGCAGGTTTTGAATGTCTCCAGAGAAGGAGACTCCACAACCTCCCTGGGCAGCCTGTTCCAGTGTCTGTCACCCTCACCGTGAAGAAGTTCTTCCTTATGTTTACCCGAAACCTCCTATGCTCCAGCTTGTACCCACTGCCCCTTGTCCTATCACTGGATGTCACTGAGAAGAGCCTAGCTCCGTTGTCCGAACACTCCCCCTTTACATATTTATAGACATTAATGAGGTCACCTCTCAGTCTCCTTTTCTCCAGGCTAAAGAGACCCAGCTCCCTCAGCCTTTCCTCATAAGGTAGATGCTCCACTCCCTTAATCATCTTAGTGGCTCTGTGCTGGACTCTCTCCAGTAGCTCCCTGTCTTTCTTGAACTGGGGTGCCCAGAACTGGATACAGTACTCCAGGTGGGGCCTCACCAGGGCAGAGTAGAGGGGGAGGAGAACCTCCCTCAACCTGCTGGCCACGCTCTTCTGAATGCAGCCCAGGATGCCATTGGCTTTCTTGGCCACAAGGGCACATTGTTGGCTCATGATCATCCACTTGTCCACCAGGACTCCTAGATCTTTTTCCCCAGAGCTGCTCTCCAACAGATCAGCCCCCAACCTGTACTGATACATGGGGTTGTTCTTCCCCAGATGCAGTACTTTACACTTGCCCTTGTAGAACTGCATTAAATTTCTCCCTGCCCAGCTTTCCAGCCTGTCCAGGTCTCGCTGGATGGCAGCACAGCTCTGGTGTGTCAGCCACTCCTCCCAGCTTTGTGTCACCAGCAAACTTGCTGAGGGTACCCTCTATCCCTTCATACAGGTCATAGATGAATATTGAACAGCATTGGACCCAGGACCGACCCTTGGGGGACACCACTAACCACAGGCCTTCACCTAGACTTTGCTCTACTGACCACAACTCTCTGGGCTCTGTCCTTCAGCCAGTTTCCAATCCATCTCACCACACAACCACCCAAGCTGCACTTTTTGAGCTTGGCTGCGAGGATATCTTTTTCCTAGACATCATCTATAGAAGGAATAAAAAAAAAATAATACTGAAAGTATTCTAAAAAGCCTGAATAAAAAAAAGCTACAGCAACACCACAGTATTCATTAACAAGCAGAGGAAAATTGAACCCTCCAACAAAGCAACCAACCTGTCGATCTATTTAGGAAAAGTAATTCAGATTTAAAAATCAGCAGAAGTGACACAGCAGTACTTTAAGACTTACAGATTAGAGTGCAATACCTAAGCAGTTTGTGAACATTAACTTCTGTAGCAAAATAAAACTCAAAAATAAACCTGGGAAATATCCAGAGGTTTTGCATGGACACTACAGGTCATGGCAGGAAAGATAAATGAAGCCTGATCAAACACGGACTGGGACAGCAACAACAGACTAACTGCTTCAGATGGTTCAGGGGAAAAGCTCAGGAAGAAAAATTATTTTGAAAGTTAAGCCTGTGAATGGAAAAAAAAAAAAAAAGGCAAAGAAAGTAATTTTAGAATGCAAGGATCAAGTGATTAGCTATTTTGATTATGCATTTTTAGTGTGAAAAAGCCAGCAAATTTCCCATACGTAACTACATCTAGTGGTGCTACAACTACGGAATGAGGCTGCAGCTCTATGAGTACAGAAAGAGCAACAGTTATTTGGTGTTTCAAGACATTCTCCTGCAGTTTGAAATAGCATTCTCAAAGATCCGGGCTGCAGTCTACTGTTATTAGGCTAAGTGGCAGAGCACTGGGTTTACCTAGCACAGTCCAGTAGTTTTCAAAATTAAACCCAGTAAAACCAGGATTACACAATAGATTTCAGAGTATAATAAAAGTTCATGAATAAAAAGGGAGACAAAATCCGCAAGAAATTTTCTATGTGTTTATGGCTTAGCACTGGATCTGAAGTGTTCCTTTAATGCAATATTGGTACTAAATTAGTATGTTTCTGCTAGAGGCAAACAACAAATAAATACATGACAAATAATTATATTTTTTAAAAGAAAAAAACTGAATACAACTGTTCTAAACAAAAATTTCTACCACTTGAAATTATATGCTTTCAAGAGGATCTTTATTTGAGCAAATGGCCTCCTTTGCTCTTTAACATATAAATCCATCTTGCTTCAGTCTAAGAACACTGTAAAGGCATATTACGAACAGGTCCAGATGTGTAGCAATAAATTGCCTTTATTTTTACTATAGCAAATGAGTTAACTTAAATAATGAATAAACCAATAAAAACTTTATTCATTAGGAAGTTCACAAAGCCCTGTTAAGGTACAGTGGATCTGAATGCCTGTTTGGAGTTTCTTCCCCTCTCCTCAATTTCCAGAGTTCAACAGTGGGCATGCCAGACGTAAGAAAAGGATACTTCAGACTGAAGTAACAGATAATTCAGATACTGACATGCAAGTTTTGCCAGCTTTGATGGAATATTTGATTCTCCAAGTAAGCCAGTGTGAACAAGATGTTATACCTCAACAGAGAGGTCAGTGATTTTAATTGCACCTCAAGGTTAAAAAAAAAAAAAAAGAATCATTAGAGCATAATATTTTGGAAAATACAGAATAATGCAGGTAAATAATACCAGAAGCAAAATCTAATGTAAGCATCACTGAGATATTACTACTAACAGTAACATCCTGTACTTATTCAATATTTATAGTTATTCAATTTATTCTCTGAACAAATCAATTGCTTGTCTCAAAGAAATTATTTGAAAATGCTGCCTTTATTTTAGTCTTTTTCCTTAGTATCATAACACAGTAATCACAAAATAATGAAACAAAGGGCAATTATCTCACCAGTGCTCAATAAACTATTTCTTAAATGCCTAAAACTAGTCCGTAATGTTCTGCATAGTTTTCTAAACTAGGAAGATCCTGTAGCTCCAGGGCACTTCCTGTTTAAACTCTCTCATTTTTTCAGACTCTGAAGTCTGATGCACACAAACTCTCACGACAAGCCAAAAATCATTCTTCTGCTTAGTACATGCATTTGTTTATTGCAGTGGATAATAGCACACCGCTATTTACTTTGATAGGTTGATAGAAATGTTTCTTGAATTGTAAATCCTCAAGTTTTCTAATACCAAGAGAGGGTTGCTGTTTTATGTTACTGCAATCCTATAGCTGTTCTGATTGGCAACACACTGGTTTAGAGTCAAAAGTCATTAATCTAGAAATGCTAAGATGAAACAGTGTAGGAGAAAAATATAATTATTATTGTAAATTGTCCAGAACACTTACAGAAGCACTACAAGATATCACTGACTATGAATTAATGCCTAACCTTCTCTCTCATTTGTACTACAATAGAGTTTGGGAACTTTAAGGGTGGGAAGGATGGAAGAAGAAGAGAGAAAGAAGAAGAGAGAAAGAAGAAGAGAGAAAGAAGAAGAGAGAAAAAGAAAGGCTAATTTTATCCTCTCATTATTTTTACTACACTTTTCCCCTCTGAAAACCTGAAATCTTCCAATCTGACTTTATTAATCTTTACTATGCACAATTTTTATAACTGACTTTATTAATTTATTGTGCACTGGTGAGATAATTGCCCTTTGTGTTTCATTTTGTGATTACTGTGTTATGATACTTGCGTGTCAGTAATAAAACATCTGTCGGTGTGGATGTATAAAATACATTTTGAACATTTAAATTCTGAGTCTCCCAAAACTGACCTAACTGTATGCAGTGAAATTAGCAATAATACTAAATTAGTGAACATGAGAAATAATTCTTAATATATGCTTTTCTATGTATACAAATACAATTCTCTTACCTTTTGTTGGACTCTGGTTCTGATCAATAAATCCTTTCAAGTCTCCATTTGTGGAAGTCACACCGACCTGAACAAAACATTTTTGAAGTCTTAAAATATGATAAACCTTTCTATGTTTTCTAGTATGCAGTTAACAGTAGTATGAAAATAATTTGTTTTGCATTTTTGAAACATCATAATCCTATGGATAGAAGAGTCTAACAAGAGCCTGAGATTCAAAGCAAAGGATCCAAGACATTTACTGGGCATATGTGACCACAAACAAGTGAAAAAAACCACTAAATATTCTGGTACCATACTATACATGACCCAAGCAGCACATTCTGCCTATTATGGTGTAAAAGTCACTGTCCCCTCCAAGTCAAACAGAGCAGCTGCCACTAATAACACAGCAGAAATCTGCTTGATGTTGTTTTCTCAGTACTAAGCTGCGTGGTCTACAGGTCTGAAGAGATGCGACGATGCCTTTTAAATACACTCCCTAGACTTCAGAGATAAATTACTTGAGGGTAAATTACTGAAGACATAGAAAACTTAAATAATACACAGAACGGTGCACCTCAGATTTTGGCATTTACACAAAGCATAGAAAGATGGAGTTTGTAGAGAAAAATGCAAGATCACTGTCCTGGATGAGTGAGGAAAGAGAACCCTCAGATTCCAGCTAACAAGGGATGGGCACAGCAACAGCAAGTAATGGTAACACGTTCTGCAGTTTCAGAGCATTATACTTGCACCACCTTAGTTATCTCTCAAAGAAAGTTCAACAAATCATTTTGTTTTGCTTCCAAGATGGAAGCTGCAACAAGGACAGAGGGATTGAGCTCCACTGGAGCAGCAGGCAGTTAAACTAAGTACTACAAAATCTCTTTTAAAAATATTATAAAATTTGAATGCTTCTGTAAATAGTTGGGACAAAGGGTTCAGGTATCCAAAGTTAAGAAAAAGCAATCATACAATCAAGGATCAAATATTTGCTTTATTTTACAGATGCATGTAGTAATTATAGAACATATGCTAGGACCACTCACGGAATTTTAATCATATCAAATTAGAGAATCATTTAATTGCAGGCAAATTAAACAGTAACACTAAAATAAGCTACAAAAGAACAAAAAATACCTACTACAAGCATCCAGTTGCTCAGTTCTGCTAGAGAACTTTTGTTTTGGCATGTAATTTTTGAAGGGGAAAATCTGTACACAGCATTGTGACAGAAAACTACTTCTATTAAGATTTTTTCAACATCAAGAGCAAAATACAAACGTTAACTGTTGCTGCACTACCCTGATCATAAAACACTGCCTAGATGAGCTAAGTTACATGCTTCTGTGAACAAGCCCTTAGAGATGCTCAACATAGTTCATCAATTTATCTCCCATGTCTTTATTAGACTTGCTCTTCCCTATCATACCTAAGTATATGGTCATGAAGTATTTTCCACAGGCAACCAAGTGTTTTGGTTGTTGCAGACTATGGTGTCACCAGAAGTTGCTTTTGAAACTGTTTCATTTTTGCCTCCCTGTTTTCCCTTTTGTTTCCTACCAGGTGGCAAGGGTGCAGAGGCAATGCAGCATGACTGGGGAGGGACCAAATAGGAATGCCTGTATTTGAGCAAGGTAAAGAGGAGGAAGACATGAAACCAAACACAAGATGTCTCCCATCACATTTTGGTAGCAGCTCCATACTAGCCACATTCTAGTATTCTGTCCCCAGGGCGCCTGGGTGGCAAGGAAAGCTGAAGTGCTGTGATTCCTTAGGTTAGTAAATTGCATAGCATGTAACATTGAAAGGGCATCATGCATGACTGCAAAGCCAAGATGAAGAGACAGCACTCAGATCATACTACTGCTGTCTTTGCACGATAAGTAACAGTACCAGCTTCCCCCTAGGACCCTTGCCTCTGCAAGAAATAGAACACAAATAGCAGAAAATTATAATTCTGAGAAGGAACAGAAGAGCCACAGGGATAAATATAAAATGTTACATATAAGGACCTTAGCTCATTCCAAGAGAAAGGATAAGAATCATGACTCCCACGAACATCTTCAAAGACAGCAATGCAACTTGTTCAGAATTGAACCTTCAGCTCTAGATTTACAACCATACATTTCCCTATCGATTCATATTGGTACTTCAATTAAACACTGAAAATGATATACACATGCACTGTCAGTCCAAGCTGACTCTCCAGTCACTATGAAAATTCAAACATTTACATTTCATTCTCTGAAAGATTTAGATTTAATTGAGTCAATATTTAAGAAACTGTAACAACAGTACTTGAGTTCTTTTCTTATCTTGTACTTCAGTGATCCAAATGATACAAAATTAAAGTAAAATTTTAGTTTGCATAGAAATATGTTTTTTTATGATGATGGCCTTAGTAACACGTTTTTAAAGAGCATTCAATTAATAGAAGCACTTCTCTCAATTTTATAATCTTTGTATTGAAGTTTAGAAGAGCTTGACAATAAACCTGAATTTCAGGAGAACTTAAATGAGAAGTTTGGCAGATGTGAAGGAATTTGCCTATCTTACAGAAGAATTAGTGTAACTAAGCCCTCAGAAGCAGCAAATTGTGATGCAGTATTACAATACTGCAGCAGAACAAGAACAAGTATTCCATTTTGATGAGAGAAGTAACAGGCCATGTTGTTATCTGGAGACTGTACCACCCACTGCTTTTGGACATCTTGTTATTTCATCACTCCAAAGCTGAAAACAGCTAACAATCCAAAACTATCATAGGTATCATTTATTATTTTTTGTACAGCTCACAAAATAATTCTGCCTTATAACACTGTCTCAGACACTCTGATTACCAGGTATGGCAGGAGCTGGACTCCTGCTTCTGTCCATCTGCAGCAAGATGAATCCAGACATTAAGTAAGATGAAGCAAGCATTTGGAAGGCCTCTGCACATCCTATTAAATATTTTCATCAAGTTTTTTTTCCCCTTCCTAGTAGGTAACTAAGAAGATTCCAAATGGGGTAAGAGCAAAGAAAAACAGAATCACAACCAGAGTCCTGCACAGGGCAAATTGTCATGAGCTGCCTTTGTAGCTTATCAGCTTTCTCCACTGCTTGATATACTAGTAGCCCAGGTAGCAAGTCTCCACCTGCAGTCCTTCCCTTTCCTTATAGAAATTAACTTTCCCGTTAACCTAAAGAGTTTTTATTCCCTCTGCCCTAGAATTAATCCAAATTATATCATGTAGAAGTTGTAAACGGATATGGAATCCATGAACCGCCTGTTTTCTTATACCTGTAAGTCCTGAGACTCATTTGCAGACATACTTGTAGTAGTATCACTTACAGACAACAACTCTGGGCTCTCTCATAGCAAACTAAAAGAAACGTGTGTGGACTATCAGTGCAGAATAGCTAGTGTCCTGTAGATTGTGTTTGAAGAGTTTCCTGTGTAAGACAGGTGTTATGGCTTGTCTAAGGCCCTCCTGACCAACTTCAACAGTTAAACTAACTTGTTTTCTTCCATAGTGACATGCGAAAGGAGAGCTATTATAGCCATTTAACTGACCTCATTTATGACAACTTCCCTCTGAGAAGCAGTGACAAATAACTTTACAAACAAATGTATATAATTCAGACCAGCCAATCAAAACTGTTATTTAAATAATCTGCTTGAGTTGTATTATTTTGTCCTAAAAATAAGTTTACCGTTAAGTATTTGCTCATTTTTTCCCCATTTCTCAATGTTTTGGTGCCCTCTTACTTGATGGACAGACAGAATGGAAGTACAAATCAGGCAAGAAAAAGCAAAGAATGAAATAACCCATTATGACAGGGTGATCTAAATTACATCTGGGTACAATGTGTATGGTAAGCATGTAAACATCTGATCTCCAAGAGAATGTGTAATTTTTATCCAACACTTTATTATTCATAACTGTTTTGGTTGGGCTTGTTTTCTAAGGAAGGTCAAACTGCCCATAAGCAATGTTCTACAAGCAGATACTATAAAGTGTTCTGCATTTACAGAAAGTGAGCAGTGAGCTCAGTCTTGATAATTCTCCCATCACAAACTCAAAAAGTCAGCAAGGGAAAACAGTGATGGGGAATGTTATTCATCTTACATATATATGTAATCTATGGTAACATTTTGCTATGTGCTTGAAGGACAAGCTTCCTTGGAGACAAGGTTCCTTACACATCTTGTACAGACATTTTAGCCTAAGCTCACTACACTTGTTCTTGAGATGCATTAGGAACACAAACATCCCTACATTACTGTGTCCCAGTTGAGGGGTAGTGATTTTAGAACATAGAGGTGACAGCTTCCTGATGTGTACATATTTGCTGAAAGACATGTGCCCTTTAAGAGTTTCCCAGAAGATGTCCAAATTCCACTACTTCCATCTGCACCACAGACACTGATTTTTAAAAAAATAAACCCATATCATTAGCTAAGTAACTGGGTTTGCATAGTTAAATATGCAAAATTTCAAAGCACACATTTCGATAAAAGATTTGTTCTATAAAAAAAACTATGGTCTTGCATTACACTAAAAACCAACAAAAATATACTTCTATATTCAGCACGAGTAGGTTGACCAGACTGAATATCATAGAATTGTTTTGGTTGGAAAAGACCTTCAAGATCATTGAGACCAACCATTAACCTAACACTGCCAAGCCCACCACTAAACCATGTCCCTAACCACCTCATCTACATGTCTTTTAAATATCTCCAGGGATGGTGACTCCACCGCTTCACTGGGCTGCCTGTTCCACTGTTTAACAGCCCTTTTAGTGAAGTTTTTCCTAACAGCCAACACAAACCTCCCCTGGGAAAACATGCAGCTGTTTCCTCTTGTCCTGTTCTTTGGAAGAAGAGACTGACCCCCATCTCACTTCAGTCTCCTTTCAGCTAGTTGTAGAAAGCAATAACATCTCCCCCAAGCCTCCTTTTCTCCAGGCTAAACAATCTGTTCCCTCAGCTGCTCCTCATAAGACTTGTTCTCTAGACCCTAAATCATGTTTGTCCTTCAGAGGTTTTAAAAACCCAAAGCCCTGAAATAGCCCTAAACAAAGTACCAAGGGACTGGGTTCTGAAATCAAGTAGCAAAGACCTTTACATAAAGCACTAGAGTAGATGCCCCTCTGAGATTCCTTCTAACGTATGTCACTATCACAGAACACCCTCTGTATTTCATTGTGACACGCGGAAATCGAACTCCACAATCTCAGATTGTAAAATAGGTATGTTTATTTGGCGCCGGGCACACAGGAGTTAACACCACCAAAGGCGTGTGCTGCCAACATGGCAATTCGGCTTTACCTTTATACAATCGTTACATATTCATGAAATTCCACAATTTGCCTATACATATGCATGACCTATCCCCGCTTTGTATTATAATTAGTTCCAAGGGTCATTTCCATAACCCCTCCTAACTGCACGTGCGCAGTGCCTCCTGGTAGTGGTCGTGGAGGGTCTTGGGGATGAAGGCAAACGGCTCCTCTTCATCACCACTAGTAACCTTTTGTCCTTGCGCATGCTCAGTCCCTTCTTGGCTTTCACTCAAGTTGAAAGGTTGGTTTCAGCTAGTTCTAAAGAAAACTTTTAGTCCTTATCAGAAACAGTCCTTCAGAAAATTGCAAAGCTTTTCGCTTTCAGTTAGTTTACACGACAGTGAGGAGACATTTATCAGCTCGACTCCTTAGCAGGCACAATTATTAAGCCACTCTAGTGTTACAAAGTATTATTGTGTCTATCAAATTTCTCTAGCCCCCCCTCTCTCAATTGACATTAGTATTTATCCTTTGACTGCACTGAACAAAAAGTCAAAATCACAAATGGATTGGATAGTGCAGCTGTTCCACATCTATCAGTAGAACATCTATTTATACTACAGTTGAATATGGCCTACAGAATAAGTAAGTCAAAGGGTTTTCATCTACACATCAAGTATTTTCTGTCTTGGTCAGTTTGAATCAGTCAGAAAGTCTGAAAGCCTTACCTGGAACTACACACCAAATGAAACTCTTCATAAAGCCAACAAAAAAGAAACTTCTGAAACATGAGAATTAATTTAACCAAACTATGCCCTGGGCATCAATCTAACCAAATACGCACAAAAGCTTCTGCAGTTACTGAATGGAACTTGTGGAGTTCTTTAGTTATGTTGGTTCCTAAACCTGTTCAGATTTACATAGACTTCAGGATGCCCTATCAAAGGCAGTCATCAGGTAAATTGCCCAGGGCTGACATCATAACTCACTGAGGACCATGCTTAATCAGAACTGTTCTCTATACAAATTGTGTACCTCAGGAAGCACAGCTAATCAGGCAGAAAATTAAGGTGAGGATTTTAGGTATTTCATAAGCTTCCTCAGAACTCAGCATAGGGGAGTCAAATATAGTCTCTAGAGATCCCACTACGGGTTTGTTATTGCGGCAAATGAAGAAACAGGAAGGCCCTCGGCTTTCTAGAAACTAAGAGTGTACGAATGTTAATAAAGAAATATGCCATTTTTCTGAGTTTTGAGATTTGGACTCAGTAGAAGGATTTTACTCTGGTGCAAAGGTGAGATGCTTTGACAAAATGAGCAGCTCTCTGGCTAAGTCTGGAGCAATGTTAGAGGAATCACAGAATATCTCAAGTTGGAAGGGACCCATAAGGATCAATAAGGAAACATTGCCCCACTTACCAACCTGACATACATGCTTAAAGAGCTTCTAACCAGTTTTAAATTTATCAGAATACTGCAGAAGATGGTGGAGTACGCGTTTGTGGTATACAAAAATTAGAATATTTTTGAATTTGAAGGTCTTTGTGTTTGATTTCTTTTATGGACAAATACAAGAAATCAAACATAAACCCCTTCAAATTTTGAAAGCCAGAAGTGACTGGCATCATGTCTATATAAAAATTAATACATGTTGTAGAATTATACTTACAGTTTTTGCCATCATGTCAGACAATATTGCTTTATATTCTGTAAAACCATAAGATATCTCTTTTCATCTTCACAGAATATTTAAAATGAACATCCTGTAAGAAAGTTAGTAAAATATCTTAGTTAAAAAAAGGGAAATCTATCCTCTGGAGATGCAGGATTTAAGCTAGAGAGATAACTGAAAACATATAATTTTTTATTATTTTTTTTTTACTTTTTGCAAAAATTAATCACCACAATAGTCAAGTTCTGCATAGATACTAGAAGTGTACATTGCTTGAAATGGGCAGAAAGGTAGCCTTATATATGAAGGCCCAACTTACATAGAGGCCTAACTATATTAACATGCTTGCAAAGGATGTCATACCATTATTAAAGTCTTGTCATTAAAACCATGCAATCATTTGCATCTAATGCAGATTAAAATCTGAAAGTGAGTGAATTCTCTCCATTGTCTTTAACCTCCAACAACAGAGAAAGCTTCTAATCCTATCACTGTAGGCATCCAAAGATCTTGGTAAGAAATAGAAAATACTATGAAATGAAGTCTTAACAGAAAATGGAATAAAACAAGCTACAAATCAATGCTGGCAGTACAAACCATTTTAAAGAGAATTAACTTGACAAAGCATTTAAGTACTTCAAAATTACTTTTTAAGTACTACTTGCTGTTAAAAAATGGCCTACAAAAGACATCTGAATTGCACTTGGATGTATATGAGAGGGAGAGCTGTTCACAGTTTCAAATGTGCAATCAATTCATCAAAATCTTTAGGAAGATGCCTAAACTAGTTACCAAATATGAATCGCGACTATTTAGAGCAGAACTCACCAGCTACAAAATTAGTGTGCAATTCATGTCATTTCCACTGTATTTTAATCTATGCAAAGTTTGAGAACGGCTAGTATGTTCATTTCCCTTCTAGAAAAGCATCAAAAATTGTTTCATTAGTGTGTGTAGCTTATGGGGAACTCTAGCATCGCTGCATTAGTGGTTTTAGGCAATCCAGAAGAATTTTAAATTCTAGAATGTTTCTATAGATTTCTTTGTTTATTCAGACATCATATCAAATAAACTGTTATTAGAGTTAGTGGGAAACATTTTATTCTCCATTTAGTTCTCCGCTTTCTGTTGAATTGAGTTGTATTTATCTCCCTTTGTGCCTCAATTTATTGCAGCCATAATGAAGCAGTTACTCCAGCATGTGAACTTCACACAATTCTAAGAGATTCTTCCATGAAAACTTGTAAGTTTCTGTTTCACAGCAAAACATCCAAGAAAAGAAGCATTTTTCTCTCACTTCAGAGAGAACACTGCAGAGAATTATCTATTCACACCCTGGGGAAGTGGGCTACTGAATCTGTATAACAATCCTCAAACCTGAAGAGCCACAGAAAATCTGTAAGACTACAGGGGTCACGTCAAAGAGCAAATACTGAATCCTTGCACTGCATCTGAAAATTATGATCTATGTACATGCCTTTTCTTTTTCCATCTTCCTCCTTCCACACAAACTTTCCAAATACATCATCTGGAACTCTGCCCAAAATCCATGATGTAGTTTGACCTCCCTCTCTTGCTTTAAGAGGCTGAAGAAGTAATATACTCAAATAGAACACAGTTAAAAACACATTTGCTAAGCAGTTTTAACCTGTTTACAGATAAGCAAACTAGTTTCATCTTTGACAAGTTACTTGCTGTCAATTATAGTGAACCAGAAGGTATTGTCCATAAACGATTATAGTCCTTTGCCACAATGCTCTTCAGCCAGTACAAACAGTTGGTATTCTTCCAGCTTTATGAACATATTTCGTTCAGCGCGAGAAGCTGGATTTTGTGACCCCACCATCTGTCATGACCTCTTGTCAGATTCAGACAAAAGAACCTACACAGATGGCCTCAAAATAGAGGTCCTCTTCATTCCCAATTGTTTGACAGCTTGCACTCACAGATAGAGAAACATAAAACTCAACCTTTTTGTTCTTTAGCTGGTTTCTACTGAAACAAAGCTGCATAAAGACAGGTTTAGAGCCCAAAACACATTAGATATAAAGATTGCTTTATTTCAACTAAGGTTGTCCCTTCATAATCTAAACCTTGGTTTATAATCCATTTCCATAATTTTGCCTTTTGGTCAAATATTGTAAAATACAGTGAGCCAACCAAACTGTCTGACTCTGTATGAGTTGTAGTTTCTTCTAGAACATATGTTGCCTAATCATTTATGCCAATGTCATTAAAAAGCCAGTTTGGGCATTAAATTAACAAAAGCCCAGATAATCAAGCTCTAGTTACAACAAAACAGTACAACAGTGTTTTTTCAGACCTATTCTGAAGTTTCAGTGATACTGAAGCTAAATCCCAGTGCAAGAAACAAAGTGCAAAACAGAAAACAGTCATCTGCAGAAAACATAATATTCCTTCATAGGTTTATTTTCTATGGTCCAAAGTCTTATTTTTAAAACATCCCTTTAAGATCCCCACACATACTGACTAAAACCCAATAGTAGAACAGAATAAAGCCCCATTCAGTAACAATTTCCTGTCCCCGAAAGTTAAGCTTTACCAAACGTATCCTGGCTTTCTTTCTCAAATTCTTATCAGAACACCACATAGCACACTTTCACATAGACTAATACCAAAGATTCTCCCCAGTCCCAGAGGCTACTTCCACATCACAACAGAAAGTGTCATTTATGTAAGTATTATATCAGTATTAAACACCTACAAATTAAAACAACTAGTGGAGAGTATTTTCTATTTTGAAAATAATATTAGAAAGTAGCTGTTAGGAAACATTTGAAAGGAACTCCAACCATGATGTGCATGATGAAAGTCTTGCAGGTACTACAACTTATTTTTCCAGCTTTTACTGTAAGCAACCGAATGCCTTCAAAAAAGCCCCAGTATTGTCCCAAATCTGGGTTCTTTACCTGGTGTGCAAAAAACAATGGACACCAAGAGTCAAGATATTTGTTTTATTTCAGTTCCATGCAGAATAGGGTGCCAGGCAACACTTCACAAAGCTAGCACACTTTTTGAGAAATAAGCCAGGTCCTATATACAAAATAACAACAAAGAAGAAACTACAGTGAAGTAAATGGTTAGTCATTCCTCACTCCTAACTTTACATAAGAAAGCAGAAATTTACCATTCTGTTATATCAAGGCTCCTGCTGTCTTTGATATTAGTTCTGCCCCACCAAGGCCTGACACCCTGCCTTGCCCCCCTTCCCCATCAATTACACAAGCCCAACTGGTTTTGAAACCTGGCTTTTTTTGTGACTGTTAACCTCTTTCTTGTGACAACACTAGCAGAAATCAGAGGTGATTAGAGAGACTGAAAAAAGGAAATCTAAGTGACCTGCTAAATGATACTAGGAGTTTTTAACAAAATGAAATAACTTGAGAAGAGTAGCAAGTTAAAAAACTTCATTGTTTAATTGTTTTTACGTGACTTAAAAGACTGCAACCTATGAATCCAAAATACAGAAGTTTTCACTACTATACGACACAGAACAAAATAAGCATGACTGTTTTAAACCAAGATGCAAATGGAAGACATAACTACCTTAACCTCATTTGAAAGTGAAGATCTCATCATGTAGTTTGGGGGAGCCAGCTGACACACAAAAAAAATCAGAAGGAATATACCCAGGCAAGTACCTACAATTGACCAGGTTCTCCTAAGTTGCTGTGATTGAGCAAAATGCCAATGTATCATAAGAACAAATTAACCAACACCTCCTGGCAGCAGCAGTAATTATGACTCAAGTTTACACAGTACAAAGAACCTGGAAAACCAGACAAAGCCTAATGCAAGTTCAATTAGTATGAACTGTAGCACTTAAATCTATATAATGAACAACCTACATTATAGTTGTTTGCTAAAACCATGTCAGGAGAAAAGTCCTTTTCAGAACCTCATGCAGCATATAGTCAGGCAACAAATGATACTCTCAGACTCGATCCCAAATGCTACATCCCCATTACTCCCACTACTTGCTATATTTACTCTCACCGTTGTACATATTATAACAGGACTAGCAAAAGCACTATTGATGGAGGCTACTGAATATCTTGAATCCCGGGGATGAAAACAGGTCTGAGTGGGCGTAAAAGTGACAAGAACACACAACACAAGAATAAAATCGAAGCTGTAATCAAACTCTCCCCTAGATGAAAGTGCCCAAAGTCTCTATGCATACTGCTGAGTCTCAAGTTCTGCTGCTTGTCCAGTCTTGCCAGCACTGAGACCCAAATCCCATCAACCTGGAACTAGATATTCCTTCCTTCAACTGACCCAGCTTCTTATGCATGCCCAATGTCATGCAAGTACTAGCAGTAAACTATGTGTTTAAGAATAGGAGCAGCACTCACAGCTTATTTAAGAATCCATGAGGTGAAGTATGTCCCTTATTGCTTAAATAAAGGAGGACATCATATTAAACATGTGGAGTAATTCCTAAGTATTTGAACCTTTGAAAGCTCTTAATTCCTCAAACGAGCTTACTGTCATTCAAGATAAAGTGTGTGGGGTTTGATATCAGAACCATGGGTAACATTCAAATAGCACTCTAAAAAGATGATCTAAAATGTCTTTTTGAGTTTTATAGACTTTATCAGCACAGATACATTTGGAATTAACAGAAACTCAGCTGCAGTTCTTTTAAGCAGACTATTTATAAGCTGATCTTTTGTTCTCTAACTAGGTTTCTAGCCCAGGATTTTTTTCCATAGCTGACTACTATACAGAGCACAACATTTGGGAGTTTACTGCTTCAGTGGAAAGAGGCAGGTACAATTTCTTTCCAGAGTAAAGTGCACATTGTATTTGCACATACATTATTTTTTTGCCTTAAGAAATTTCATTGTAGCAATGGACATTTGAAAAAAAAAAAATCAGTGACCTATATAAATGATTGCAAAATATCTTGGTTAGACAGTGTTTGCACATTGCCAATAATATATTTGCTCCACTTTCAATTAAACTCAGCTGAAAACATCATCTTTCTGACTACTGAGACTTGAAAGAAGCTTCTTGCTACCACCAGCTCACATACTCTATGCTACATCAGAGAATGCTCTAGATACTATTCTGGTCCTGTTTTGAGATTTTAAAATTTCTAGAGTTATCAGTGCATTGACAAATACATGGAATAGTTTAACCATTCTATTGAGGTACACTTTTGTCTACACCCCACATCTGGAAGGACCTTAACATCCAATGAAATAAAGATAATTTTACATTTGCATTTTATTAAAGATCACCAAGTTATATAGGAATAAAGAACCTGATGAGGGAGAGAGACTTAGTAACTATTTCCTACATTTTCCTTATAATTTGCTAGAAGCTTTGTTATAGTTAAAAGCCATTAGTAACTCTACTTTTACATGGATTGAAGATTCAAACTGAAAGAGGGTAGATTTAGATTAGAAATTAGAAGGAAATTCTTTACTCAGAGGGTGGTGAGACACTGGAACAGGCTGCCCAGGGAGAGGTTGTGGATGCTGCATCCCCTGGAGGTGTTCAAGATGAGGCTGGACGAGGTCCTGGGCGGCCTGGTCTAGTGAGAGGTGCCCCTGCCATGGTGTGGGGGGGTTGAAACTAGATGATCTTGAAAGGTGCCTTCCAACCTAAACCATTCTATGATTATGACAGTATTCACTGAAGGGTAAAGGTTACAAAAAATGTCACACTTCAGTTGTAATTCAGAATAAAGGCAAAACCAGATTTTTCTAGAGATGTACAAACTCTCAAATACCGATTACAGCACGCAAAAATTACCTAAAGGGTACAATTCCATTAAACAAGTTGCACTGATGTAAGATCCTACCCCTGCTATCATTGCTGAACAGGATCTTCCACTTTACTTATTCTACCTTCTATTCCTTCCCCACGCTACATGTTCTCAACAGCTCCCATTTCTGCCTGAGCCAATTTAGATCTAACACCATCAAAATAGCAACAAAGGGGCTGAAAGGGGAAAGAAGAAAGTTTTCCATATGCTGCAACCCACAGACAGCTCAGATGACCATCTAGGCCTGTGCCCAGGACAGGACTAACCTTACAGATTTAGCAAGCTGTTTGATCAGCTCAATCTGGTTTGCAGAAGCACATCGTGACTCTGCTTCTGGAAAAAGGCATTTATGATCTGAAAATTTACTTATGGGTTGAAGTGTGGCAAAAGGTTACCAAATGGTTTGTTTGCATGAAGACTACTCCATGCTTCTAGAGAGTTCACTGGAGTGTGTGCATGCTTCAAAAATCCATTAGGAAGAAGTGGGATGTTTTGTCTTCAGATGATAACTTTCCCAATTTCTTATACAGCAAGAAACAGGATGAATAATTTGCTTTTGATAGACAGCAGAAGCTCGCTGTTATACAGTATCAATACATAGCTTGAAAATTTATCGGTTATATGTATGGTTATTATTTTTTAAAGTTTAAACATATTTGCAATTGTAAATTGAATTTTAAATAAATTCAAGCTGAAGCTTACGACAATTTAAGAGAATAGAAACATATTTCTCAAGTTTCTCTAGTCTCAAGGTCAAGTTTATAATGAAGGGAAAAATTCCCTCTTTCCAATCAATAAATGGAGAGCTCATGCACATGAAGGTTTTTGATTTCACTCTGGGGATATAAGCTCACTTTCACTTGCAGTTCCTAATCTCATTCATAACTATTGATCACATTAGCACCATAATTTCTATTACAGGTCAATTACAGTTATTCTGGTCATTACAACTGTTGCTTAGATGGGAAAGATTTAATACCTGCATGACCATTACAGTTCACAAGTTACTTTTAGTATATTAATACATTGGCATTCACAAGCCCTAATGAACAAATACTGATTCATTTGTGTTAAGACTTTAATTCCCACATTTGCTACAAAGTTGAAAAATTCATATACACAACTTCACTAAAAGTTCATAGCCTTAAAGATAGAGTGTACCTGTAGCAACTTGCCAATTTTATTCTGAACATAATATCTTATCTTTCTTCTTCCCCTCCTTATATCTTGGGCTGAAATTCCTAATAACAAAATAGTGAATTAAAATGGTCACTTATTCATGCAGAACACATCTGCTAACACCTACCATAGGGAAATGGATTATGAGTTCCTATTAAAGCAACCTTTTCATGCACCCTGCCAGATGGTATAGTCGCCCAACAGAGGTTAGCAAGGGACTCTGTTGAACAAAAGAACTAAAGAGGTTTTAAGACAGTTCCCACCCAAACTGAGACAAACATGTCAGCAACAGGAACCTCATGTAAGGAGAGAAACCCAACTTGCCAAATAGAGAAACGTGTCCTAACTTTCACAGGAAATAAACGAATTAAGCTGCGAGAGAAGAATTACATTCATACATGGACTTCAGTCTATAGAAGTTAACAAAAATTTCATGTTTGGGACACAGGGATTCCATTAGGAAACTATCAGCCGTATAGGAACAGGAGAAGCATAATCACAACTAGCATCACTGCTTCCTCTTATCACTGCTGGTTTAAAACCTGACGGTGAGGGCAAGTCTCACTAATTGAAATAATGTAAAATCAATCAAAAGAAAGGGAACATCACAGCTTTATAAAACAGATTATTCCTAGAAGCTATGTTAACCAACAGCACATTTAGAAGTTACGGAAGAACCTGGCTGTTCATGCCTATCAAATATGCTAAGGACTGTAAACCAAGACGATTACAGTGCCGCGATGATTCTGGATAGTGCCTTCAAAGATACCTCTAAAGGAGCCCCCTCTGCAATCCACACTTAAGTGATTTGCCTTCTACTTCTCTTTTAGACAAGTCAGAAAGAATGAAATTGTGACAAGAACTGAATTGCTGCAGTTCACCACCAAGCATACTAACAAAAACAAATGCTTGCCTTTTTTCCAGATTAGTTTCAGTGTCTATTGTGACAGAGCTGGCTAAAGCATTATTTTATCACCAAATTAGTGTTGCAAAAACCTGAAAATTTCTGTATGTTTCAATAAAGACAAATATTCTCAAAAGTGGCTTCAGCAGGCTGTGGATTTTGTTCGGAAAAGCAAACAGTTTCTTCAACACTACCAAGTTAATAGCTAGATCTAGAAGTTATTTCCAAATATCATAGAATCACTTTGGTTGGAAAAGACCTTCAAGATCATAAAGTCCAACTGTTAACCCAGCACTGCCAGGACACCACTAAACCACGTCCCTAAGTGCCACAGTTACACAACTTTTAAATACCTACAGGGATGAGGACTCTACTGCTACCCTGGGCAGCCTGTTCCAGTGCTTTACAACATTTTCTGTGGTGGATTTTTTTCCTAATATACAACTTAAACCTCCCCTGGTGCAACTTGAGGACATTTCTTCTTGCCCTATTTCTTGCTACAAGGGAGAAGAGACTCACCTCCACCTCACTACAACTTCCTTTCAGGTAGTTGTTGAGAGCAATAAGGTCTCTCCTGAGTCTCCTTTTTTTCCCAGGCTAAAGAACCCCAGGTCCTTCAGCTGCTCCTCAGAAGGCTTGTGCTCTAGATCCTTGATCAGCTTTGTTGCCCTTCTTTGGACATGTTCCAGCACCTCAATGTCTTTCTTGTAGCAAGGGCCTTAACTGAACACAGTACTTGAGGTGTGGTCTCACCAGCGTCAAGCATAGAGGCACAATCACTTTCCTAGTCCTGCTGGCCACACTATTCCTGATACAAGCCAGAAAGCTGGTGGCTTTCTTGGCCACATGGGCACACTGCTGGCTCATATTCAGCTGGCTGTCGACCAGAAACCCCAGGACCCTTTCTGCCAGACAACTTTCCAGCCATACTTTCCCAAGCCTGTAGCATTGCATGGGGTTATTGTGACCCAAATACAGGACATGGCACTTGGCCTTGTTGAATCTCATACCACTGACCTCGACCTGTCAATCCAGCCTGTCCAGATCCCTATGTAGAGCCTTCCTACCTTCAAGTAGACCAAGACACCAGCCTAACTTGGTGTCATCTGCAAACTTACTGAGGGTGCTCACAATCCCCTCATCCAGATCATTGATAAAGATATTAAAGAGAACAGGATCCAGTACTGAGTCCTAGGAAACACCATTTGTGAACGGCCACCAGCTGGATTTAACTCCATACACCACCACTCTCTGGGTCCAGCCATCCAGCCAATTTTTTATCCAGCAAAGCGTATGTCTATCCAAGCCATGAACAGCCAGATTCTCCAGGAGAATGCTGTGGAAAAGTGTCAAAACCTTTACTTAAGTTCATATAAATAACATCCACAACCTTTCCCTCATCTACTAAGCAGGTCACCTTGTCATAGAAAGAGATCAGGTTAGTCAAGCAGGACCTGCCACTCATAAACCCATGCTGACTGGGCCTGATCAACTGCTTGTCCTGTATGTGTCACATGATGGCACTCAAGATGATCTGCTCCATAACCTTCCCTGGCACCGAGGTCAGGCTGACAGGCCTGTAGTTCCCTGGCCCTTCTTGTAAATGGGTGTACATAATATAATCCCTTTGCATTTAATTACTATTCTGTATTTCACTAGAAATATGACATTCTGGAAAGCTCTGCTTTTGTTACAGATTCTATTTATGCATTATTAGCGTATTCATACACACCATTAGCATATATTACAATATACAGTAGTCTTGCAAACTGAACTATCATAGGCATGCAGTTTGATTTGCTTAGGCTGGTTTTTATGTTACTAATATTGAAAGTATAAAAGTAAACTTGAACAGTCTGTGAAGACCTGTACTGGAAACTATCACTGAACATGGGAAATCAAAGTAGCAAAAAAGTTCCTTTAATGAAACTATGAGAGCAAGATCACCTACTACTGCCTCACTGTCTTGTAAAAGAGCTGTAATCTATAAATCAAGTAACAGGTGGAAAAAAAAAAAAGAATTTGTTTCATTCTAATACCGGATGTTACAAAAACCACATGAAGAATCAAACCATTCCACTCCCTACCACACCTGTACCTTTTTACAATATTTCCTAGAATATACTTAGAATAAATGCTGCTTACAGGATCAGAAAAACAATCAGCTTTGACAGAGTATGTGTACTACTACCACACAAAGACATTTGGATTGCTTTACCTAAAATTTTATGATAAACCTATCTGATTCCATTGGTTCTTGACTTCACACAGAACTCCACAAATGTATTTCCTTGCACTGGACTAGACAGTTGATATTCCCTATTTTAAGATTCACTGTTGATTCATTGTCCTGTGAATGTAGTCAGAAAGGGAGAGGAGAAATTCTTAACTATTTCACTAAAAACTATGCAGAAAAAACAAACAATTAAAGAAACTGTTGCTTATTAAAGACAACCCTAAGAATATTAGGATTTTGTTTGCTGTATTATTTTTTTAAGGGAGCACATCAGAAGAAATGCAATTTCAAGATCTGACTTAAAATAGCTATAACTAGAGATTTGCACTAAACTTTCCTCTAGGCACAGTGAAGATGTCTGCAGACTTAAACCAAGTAACGCTATAAATTCATGAAGAGGATGGAAAGTTGGAATTTTGGTTCCTATTTTTTTGCTAAACCTTTAACAACACTTTTAGCCCAACCCACTGGAACATCATCACTGTGTCCAAGAAGTATGTTCAGATGCATGAGAAGACCCTACAGGAGTGTCCAACATATACAAGAGCTGACAAAGACAAAGAATTCTCCTGGAGTATTGACATCCCTTGCAAAACAGCACTGTGTCTTTGACCCAGATGAATTGTTTGGCCAATCCCTTTACACTGGATAGCTGCTGTCAAGATTCTGCATCGAAAACTGTTCCTTATCACTTTGTAAAGTGAGGTTGCCAGTCACAACTCTTTGCAGCAGTAAAGAGCATTCCTATCAGTGGTGTATGTTTTCTGTAAAGTTAATTACATCAACATAGTACAAGTCGAACAGTTTCTTTTTGTTGTTCTTTCTGTGTTCTGTACAAACAGGAAGTGGTTAAAAGCCCAATAACTTGACAGTGAAATAAGAACACTCTTAAATTAATCCATGAGACAATCTTGCTAATATTGAATATTTTTTTCTTAGTATAAAACTGTATCATTTAACCTATTACTCTTTCCTTTTATAGAAGCACTAGACTCACTTCACAAGAAAGGAGAATTTGTCCTTTTTTCCCCCTTTATGACCATCTCTCCTGCCAAGCCTTTTTGCTAATGCAGACTTCTCCTTACTCTTTCATGTTTCTTCAAAGTGCTGCAGTTAGTACCCTATATGCTATTTTGAACAGAAGTTCCTGAAATTCAGTACTTCACTATGAACAAAACATCTAGGAGTACACATAGCACTGGCACAAATATGGGTCTTGGTCATCTGTCACAAGTCTTTACTCCACGTATACAAATCATATGCTTTTTGTGTAAGACAGGATAGAACATAATCTACTGAACTAAAGTTAATTGGGGAAGAGCAAAGAAATTGAGAAAAAAATATTAATTTCTCTTTTAATAGCCTCAATTTATACTAGCATAAAATTATTTTTTAATCAAAGATTTCATCAGGTTGCAATTAGCTACATCACATAACCTCCAGTATTTTGCTGTTTTGTCAGCATAATTAAGCTATGTCAGTAATAGCAACTGAAAAAAATCTATCACCTGTTAAAAGTATTAATGAAGAGTCATAAAAATAATTGATTTCTAAATTATGAAAACTGACCAAATAATAATGTAATGTTTACAAAGTATGTTAAACTTTACTAACTTAAACTGCTCGTTTTCTCTGTCAATTTTTAAATTGACAGAGAAAATGAAAACCGAAGTCCTTTCTGCAGAAGAAAGCAGCACAATCTCTGACATATAGCTCAGCACCAGCCCTTCAATGAGGGAGCACACTCTAAGATGCAGTTCTCCTCCACATTTCAAGAAAGTTTGCTTATTCCGTATTTTCCTTCTATTATTTCTATTCTCAATTCCAAAAGATGGTATTTATATTTGGATTCAGCTCTGTCGATAAACCCTTTACGACTCAAAGTCAGGAAAGGCCTGTAACTCAGAGGGCGCAGGAAGAGGCATTCAATTAAGTTTTGTTGTTGTCGGACTAACCCTCTCCCGATAATATCCGTGACCTAAACAGCCATACTATAGAGTTCAAGGTATGCTTTACAGGGCCACAAGCTTCGCTGTTCCTTTTCTGAGCCGTAACTGCTCCAGACGGGGCCAGCCGTGCCCCCACCGCACGGCGGCCGCCAGCGAGGGCCGCGCACACACGCTGCGGCGCAGGCCCAGGCCCGGGCCCGGCGCTCTCCGCTCCCCACAATGGAGAGGGTGGCCCAGGCGCGCGCAAGGCGGCTGTCACCCGCCCTCCGAGGCCGCCGCCGCCCCGCGGCCGCCCGCAGGTGTCCGGCATCGGCTC
>VYZX01004343.1:56786-186637 GCA_013401335.1 Brachypteracias leptosomus
GCCCACCAGGGCCAGCCCGCGAGCCCCGGCGCGTGGCGGCGCAAGCTTTCGCGTCGCCCGGCCCCGCTCGCCGCCTGCCTCCGCCGCCGCGCCGTGCTCTTCCCGGGCCCTTCTCCCCCGCACAAGCTTGGCGGCGTCTAGCAACCGGCTGTGCCCATTGGCCGCTGCACCGCGTGAGGTCAGGCGCCCTGCCCGCGCTATTGGCTCGGTTCCGTGTGTGTACACACGCCATCCGCCAATCCGCGGGGCGACGACGAGGGGGGGCGGGGCGGAAGGGCGTGGCCGATCGAGCCTCCTCCTCGGGGCTCTGGAGTGGAGAACGGTACGTTCCGGCCGCCGTGAGCTGGACGAGCAGCTGGGGCGAAGGGCCAGGAACAGGGGCTGGCCGCTCTGCGTATTCGCTGACAGCTCCAGCCGGCCGTACCCGCCCTCACCAGCTGCAGGCGCGGCAGGGCGGTATAAAGTATATACATTTGTATTTATATACCTGGTACGGCGCCGCAATAGGCCTTGCTGGGCTTCGTCCTGCTCCTCTGAGAGGAGTGGGCGTGGTTGTGCCCTGGACATACAACGCTCAGCGCCGCCGCGGCTTTGGCCACCTGAAGTCGAGGAGCATGAGGCTGTGAACTGGCTGCAGAAACGAGTTGAGGGGCAGCGGCGGCCGCGACAGCGTTCGACAAACCTCGGACATCGTTTCCTTCTGTAACGTGCACTGCAACAGCTCCGAAACTCCTTTCCTGCGAAACAAAGGATCTCGTAGCAAACGGCTGCTGTTGCTGGTGAGCAGTTACCGCTCCCTTCTCCGCCCCGTCGCGGGTTGATGGCCTCGCAACCGCTCCCGAAGGAGCCCGCGCTGCTGGAGAAACCGATTCCTAGCTGTAGTTGTAGGGCCCGTCGTTAAAGCTTTAAGAAGTATTTGCTTTCAGCATTTTGCTGTCTTTTTTAAAAAACTGATTTCAAAAAAGCAGAATTTATATTCTCTCTACAAGAATATTTAAAGGAAAACAGAATATAAAGAGTGAAAAAAAGGCAGGTATGCTATTGCTGTAACATTCTAAACCAATACATAGTCTTTCAGAACTTACATAAATCCCAAGTTTTATCCCAGAATGACAGCTGCATTGAAAAACAACTTGGAATTGTTTCCTTAGTCATGCTAAGGCATGGGTTTATTGGCTACTTACAGTAAAACCTGCACTGCAGGAAGTTCTCATGTCTCGCTCCAGAAACAGACAGTAGTCTCCCAGACTTAGAACAACATCTTGCTCCCTCTGGCTGGTCAGATTCCTTTGAGATCCACCTTCCACAACACATTACTTTTGATCATTTGCTAGTTTAGTTGCTTTTTTTGCCAGCCAGGACCCCTGCTGTGGTAACCTATACAAACATTAACCCAAAACATCCCTTCTCCATCTCTTCTCCTGCTAACTTGCCCCTGCTCCCTATAAAACCTTAACCTGAAATGCTGCCCAGCATCTGGGTCAGAGCACCACCATATACCCCAACTCAGCCTGCAGTACTGACACACCTGTTTGTTTGAAGATGTACATCTTTAGCTGTACTTTTTAGCTTACACAAGTAAGAGTGCAAACCCCCCACTATTCTATGGCCCACTGACTGGCAAAACAGTTACCTTTTTCCACAAGGCTTCTGTTCAACTGGTGAGCCTCTGTGCTGTGCCCTGATCCTGGAAACAGTGGGACTAGTTGAAGGATCTTGCTAGAGATTATACCAAAAAGAAGGTAGTTGGCAGAAACAGCAGCTCAGTATTGTCCTTTTTTTACTTCTGACAGGAAAACAAGTATAAATGCTTGTGTGAAAAACAGATGAGAGCCACTGAATTATTTTTACATAAAATTAGCTGTTAATAGCAGAAAAGAAAACACTGCTTGAAAGAATACTCAAAAACCTTGGCAAAGTTCATTACTGTGAGATTTTAAACATAGCTGATTTGGCTTTATTAGTTACGTAAGAAAACGTATGACATCTGCTCAGTATTTTCATCTATCTGAAGACTATTTAATCTGCCCTTTCTCTTGACATGCAACAATTAATCCAAAAGTAGTGATATCCCCCAACATCAGAGGGATTTTTCATGCCATGTAGTGTCCATGCATATAATAGGGCCAAACTAGGATGAAATTATCTACCAACAGCACCATGTGTATCTGTGAAGGCAGAATGCCCAGAGATCATGAACATGTCTCTCAATTAAATTTCCAATCTTCACATGCCTGAGTAGGTGCATTACTGCCCAATTCCAAGTAAAATATTCAGTCTCACATGGTGTATCTCTTAAAATGATAAAACTATAAACTATTTAATATTTATAATTTTGTATTGTTATCTTTACTATCAAACTCAGCTGATAGGAAATGTAAAATTGCATACACTTTTAAAACTGATGAAAACCACCCCCGAGGCAAAAATCTAAATATAAGTATAAAAGGGCAGCAGTAAAAACTGTCATATTTTAATTAAAAGATAGTATGAGTGAGGCTCTACAATGGTCTTAATGCCTTTCTGTGTAGCAACAATTGATGGGAAAGCGCCTGTAAAAGTGCATCTAATTGCTTAAAGCTCATTTCAAATTCATTATCAATTAACAGGTACCACTTTAGGACATCAGCACATTAAAAACTTCCTGAGAAAATAAATTTTTCTTGTAACAGATAAGCAAAAGAGGCTTAGTGATCAGTAATCAAATTTCTTCAAGATGTCTGTTAGTCTGTTCAGTCTTTGGACAACTATGCTGCAGCAGATGCTCTAACCTCCAAAGGCTGCTCCATTTTGGTAGACTTAAACACAACTCATTTGTTTCAGAGACTTAGTCACTAATTCAGACTTCTCTTTTTGCATCTTTAATTTGCAGTGAAGTTTCTCTCCTGTAGATTTGAGACCAGCTGAAAGGAAAATAGGTTAAATTTCCCACTTCAAATTTAACAGTGACAGTGGTAAACAGTTATCCAGAATAGGTCCTCTAGGACACTACATTGAGCAAGAGAACTATATAGTGTCTTGGGTATCTTCTGTTGTCCTAGCTGTGCTATGCCCAGGATGAAAACCACCGCTGTGCAGAAGTGCAGTATAAGGCACATGGCTAGCCGAGTCACCTTCAGCAACATGATGTAAACAGAATCCCATTCAGCTCCATTAGAGCTTGATCTCAGAACACTGCAGGAACCCTAACCAAACCCTGCAAAACCACAAAGCTATTAAGTGAACATAAGTCAAGGAGCTCCATCAACAGGTGGACATTATCCCTAGGCAGACTTTGATGAAAATAAATTCCTTCAGTGAGAACAAACTGTATAATACCAGCAATGGAAGCATGAATTTCTGTTCAAAATGACAGATTGAAAACCTCTGTTTGGCAGAGTAGAATGTTCTGCCCAATGAGCATTTTCTTTAGCAGTGAGGTTGAGATGACAAAGAATGGGGGTGTTGAAGCAAAACAAGTGTTCCACATATCCTGTAACTACAGGTTCTTACCTAATAGCAGGATGAAGGTGGAGGGAACCTCATCACTGGATTTTATATATTATGGCTGCCCAGGTGCCAAGACTCTATTCTATGGTTCAGAAAGAAAAGTGAAGTTTCTATAGAGTTATCAAACATATAGATCATATAGTCTCCCATATTACTAGAAAGCTGCAAACCTGTTTATGGACTTCAGTTCGGGATTCCCTTTAAAGCAGGTTCAGGAGATAATGGTCTCTGCACCTTGAAGGATACCCAGAGGAAAAAAACATGTGCCAAGATGTAGCACAGGTTGAAGGACAGAAAGTAATAGAAGAATAAGAAAAATGGTAAGTTAAACTAAGGGTGGCAGGAAAAAGAATCTAATTTGAAGAACACAAGTAGAGCAGATGCTCCAACTCCTGGTACATGACTGTGAAAGAAACTGAGAGAATGGTGTATGATTTGACCTTCCATGTTTCAGCATGAGAAAGTGAATGATAGTTCTTTGGCCCTCTTCAGTACTGTTAAATCTATAAACATTTCTTGTCTCCAGTGTCTGTGTAACACAATCAACCACAACTTGACTTGATACAATTCTGAAAATCTTTAATAATTTTATGTTTTTGAAACTGATTTACACATACTCCTAGGAAAATATTATAATTTAAAATTAGTGATAAACAAGTACATAAGAATAATTAACTATACATTTAATTATATTTTGTTTAAAAATATAAAAGTAATTCCTAGCTTCAAAAATAAACTTTAAAAAACCTCCTTTTAGCTAATAATACTAGGATTTAACCATGGGCTTGGACTAATGTTACAGTTTTTTACAAGTTAGATAGCATACCTGTAACTACTTTTAATGTATTTGTATTAGCTATGCCAGGTAATATACCTTTCAGTCTTTATAAAATTTTAAAAAATTGAGCTACAAGCTAGATAGGAAACATCACTACAAAAATCCTGGATACCTTTTTTTCTTTTTCTTGGGGTAATGAAAGCCTATTTACTTTTGTATTTCATCTTAATTTAGTGCACAAAAATGTCATCACAGAGCCGGGTCAAATGCTTCCTTTAGATAGTCAACCAAAATGTGGTAACAGGCTACTAATAAGAAAATATCTTTTTACACAAACAAGTTCATCACAACCCACCCTCCAGCAGTCATTTCGCATTTCTTACAAAGGCCTATGTGCCTTTTACCCTTCCTTGATGATTAGCATACTAAACATTTTAAAGATCTGAAGGGAGGCAAGTTCCTCAGTAGAAAACCCATCATAGGAAAAAACTCCCCATCTCTAGTATACAGTAGGAGTCAAGCAGCTGGGCCACCCAAAGGAGGTCACTGAACGAGACACAAATGCTGCAGCTGGACTACAGCTCTTATAGGAGTGATATGAAGGCTCATTATGGTGTGGTAAGTAATCTAGCAGCAGGGGGGTGACTGAAGTACTGTATAACTTTATATATATATACACCATCATAAATTTCAGTTATGGTTTTTACTGTTCTGTTAATGTCAAATTTTTATATATATTAATTAAAACACTTTAATTCTCCCATAATTAAAATGGCAACTTCTACCAGTGCAGAGAACGTTTCATTGCTTGGAGCCAGGTATCCATAGCAGGTTTGTATTCCTCAGAGTCCTTCTGGGGCTCAAAAACTGCTTCTATCCGCCTTAGCTTTTTCAGTTGTTCTTTGTCAGACCAAAATCCTATAAACAGAACATTCATTTGCAAGCTCAACTGCAAGTATGTTATTTTTGAGTTGTTTTAATTTATTTCCAAGAGATCCAAAGCAGAAACACAGTAGGAAATCATGACAGCTTTTCTTTACTCAACCAACAACTTTCTCAGAGGGAAGCATATTTTTAACATTGTGAAACTCCTTTCCAATAGCATCCATTTGTTTGTAATCCTGACAACAGCACATCTGCTTAACTGGGACAATTTCCAAGAAACAACTCTGGTACACTAGGTTTCCTTAGGTTTCATCCACACCGTGCTTTCAGCTGCAGGTCCCTCTCAATGAGGGAGGACCACAGAAACCAAGACTTAGGACTAGTTGCTTTCCTAAAAAATTGCATAAATGGCAGAAAACAGTGGGTGGTATGTAGTCAGGATTAATTTATGTTATTGAATCACTCTTGTCTGTCAAGGGCTGCAGCTTTCGTACAGTTTTACTCGCTGAATAAGTCTCACCTGAGCAGCTGTGTTATTTACATATGAAAGCCATTTAATGAAGTTAATGGAAATATATTTTGTAGGTGGGTATTAAGCAAAATCATTGGCAGTTTGTAGTTTTAAGACTACAAAACCAATTCTGTATGAGTAGAGCTAGATTTTTTTTCCCTGTTAATAATTTATTTTATACTTCCATTGTATTTGTTTCTGTGAAAGCCTTAAAGAATAAAGACTCAGTTCAGAGATGACAGGACACTGCCTCATTAGGAAAGACCAAGGTGCACAGGGCAGCCTCCTTCCACCTGACCCGTCCCCACTGAGCACCAGACCAGGCAGTGCAAGTGTGGGAAGGGTGCAGCGACTGCGTCAAGAGGGAAGCACCCAAGGCAGTGTTCACCTCTTTCTTCTTCAGTAGTGTGGCCTTCTAAAGGCAAATGAATCTTACAAACATATGCAGGTACTTTTCACTGCCACTATTACTAATAGTAGCATATATATTGTTACTATTATATATGTAAAACTAAACAAGCATATAGCTGCTTAGCAAATTGGGACATTGTTTCAGAAAAACAAAAGGTCTTTGATTTCGTTTATGTATGATGTTATAATCTGTTATTTTGTTCTATCAAATATATGCGTACAGAGCACTATATAGAGAAACATGACTACTTACCTTGGATTCCCATAGAAATGGCTGAAGTAATCCTTTGAGGAGTTTTTGCAATTATGTGAAGTATGTCCTGATTTTGTCTAATTCCCCACCCCTCTCCATATCTACAAACATGCATTATGAAGGGAAAAACAAAACTCCTCTAAACATATACATACCTGAAGCAAGGCCTGCTAGAAATGCTGCACCAAGACTAGACATGTCTGCATTTGCAGGTTTTTCTATTTCCTTATTAATTAAATCTGAAGTCATCTGCATGACAAAACTATTATTACTGACACCTCCATCAGCTCTATAAGAGAAGGGAAGAAATAGTTAAAAAAAAAAAAATGCATTTAGTTCAAATGTTTATTGCCAACACTTCAGAAAACAGCTTCTAGAGTTTCACACCTATGTACAGATCTTCCTGTCACTCATGCACAAATGCATTTCCATTTTATGGGCAAATTTAGAGGCCAGCACAAGGTGCCTAGAACAACAAAGAAAAAGGAATAGCCTATCAACTGGGGGAGGAATGGAAGACAGAGAGGGACACAGGACGTACACATTATCCAAAGCTTTGAAAGCTCTGTCTTCTAAAACTATACATCATCCTGCTTGAAATGTTAGGGTTTATAACAGAACCTTTACATAGCTTTCACCACAACATGACAGTAGTCAAAACCATTACATTAAACAAACCCTTTAAAGTGTTCTCAGATCTGGAAAAGCACTTTTTTCTTTACTACTAGATCTTTGTACTCATGAGCTAAAATGCCTTCACAGTTGCTGATTTTTATGAGGAATATGAGAATGAAGCTTCTACCTATATATATGCCTAATTGCATCCTGCTAGAGACACTTAATGGAGAAAACTAGATCTTACCAGTGCTGATCTTTTATCATCTGAGAATGTCTACTAGTGGTGCAAAGTATCACTCTTGCAAATAAAAAATAATCCTAACAAAAAACAATCTTGGAATTGTCATAGATTGATTCATTATGTTGTTGGACTCCAATACCATACCATAACAATGTAAATAGGATCAGAATTCTAATGTTCTCTAGCAGTACTTCCACACTTCCCATTTTTCAGTTCATATTAAGACTTCTCAGAATTTGGATGCAATTTTATATACAAAAAAACTGCCTAAGCAATCAACAATTCTAGTATTTCCAATCTTTTCCTCTTCATTAAAACCCCAAGCCTGGCTGTTCCCTCATCTTTTCCAGCAGGTGATGGAAGACAGAAACTTTCACCTCGCCTTACTTTGTATTTTCACTTTTATTCCAGTACTCAAAAGACTGATTTCTCAACCACCTACATATGCCTGCCAATCTATTTCTTCCTTTGTATGAGTATCAGGGAAAAAGCCAATAGAGGGACAGGAACACTCGCCTCTCTGTTCCTGACCATGGTTATCATGATGGCCCCTGGCTGTCTGGGAGAAGTTTTGGAGAGCTTTCTCAGCATGAGAGAGCTTGAGGCTCTAAGACAACTGGTGTATTCAAATGAAGTACCTACCAAAATGTGCAATACAGTTTTCCAGCACTGCATAATTCAGCTAAAATATTTCCAAGGCATTGTAGAAAGCATAGTCTAGAGATCACAATTACCTCACTAAATTTGATTTGCTTCTTCAAAGACTGAAGCAAAACTAATGTCTTAACAATTGAATTGTAAAAATATTCTCTTTCCCCCACAAATAGATACAATTTTAACTGACGTCTTCAAAAATATTCAGTCTGTGAGAGACCCAGCCCATAAAAATTTTCAGTATGAAAGAATTATAAAAAAATAAAATGACCTTTGTGGTAGGCATTGCTATATGCACTCTAGTACTACCTGAAAACATGGATTTGCCTTTTTAAAAAAAAATTATTAGAGTAGTTCATTACTCACCTACTGACAATCATCAATGTCAATAGTTTAATTAAGAATCAACCCTTCTGTGGGTAGGCTCTACTCCCACTTAAGTTACATTAACATTTGACTTGGTAATCATCTTATTTCTTAGCAGCAGAATTTTTACATAAGATAAAATACATAAAAGTTCATACCTATTTAAATTCAACTCCCATATATAAAATTTTAAAGTTACATGAAACTTACCGAATAGTTTGAAGAGGAATGCGTATCTTCTTTACAATGATATCATAAAGCTGTTTGTTTCTTTAAAAAAATATTTAGTTGAATTAAGCATTATATATTCCATGAAGTGTTTCTAGTATCTACATAGTCAGAAAATAAAATACAAGGCAAAAAATGCCTCCATTGTGTCAGAACTGCTGCAATAGGTAACAAGGTTCTAGAATGCATAAATTTAAAAAAAAAAAAAAAATTAAAAAAAAGAAAACGACTGAAACTGGTCTTTGTTATACATCATTACGAAGACATATATGTCTGAATTGCCCATTCTAAGCAGAAGGTACATTCTTCCCAACTGAATTGCTGATAGGTTTCTACAGACAAGATGCAATTGTTGATACAACAAGTGGTTTAGAGTCAGGAAAGCAGGCTGACATGAATGCTAATCAGAGTTTATACAGTTATTCTTTAATGGGAACATCTGAAGGCTGTAAGTTTAACTTGTTCTGAAACCATTTCATTTAATGGGAGAGAATCTAAACACAAAGGTTCTCTACTCTTTCCTAGGTAGGTATTTGAATGAGATGAGGTTCTCAACATCCTTGTTTCCAAGAGACCCATGATTCAGTTTAGGATTTACTACATTTTATGTTCCTCTTACAGTGCAGAATAAAACCACATTAGAAAGAGTTGTAAGAATTAAGAATATTACCTTCCTCTAGGAAGAGGCTATTACACCCAAAGCAAAGCTGCTGACTAGATGGAAGGAGTCATTATCAGTGCTCCCTAATTGGCCACAGTGCAGTGTGAGCCAAGCTCAAACCATATTCCAATTCAGTTTGAAGCATGCTGGGTGGGTTTGCAAGGCAGAACCAATCTGTTGCACTGTGAGCTACTGATGTGGTATCATCAGTGATTAGCAGCAATATCTTTAACCTTGACACTTAGATCTGGAATTTGTCCATTCAAGTCTTTAAAAATGTTTAAGATACCTATTACCATGCTTTACGAAACACCAAAATTTCAACCTTTAGCCAAAGAAGGAATATAAAACTTCCAGCTTCACAAATACTTAAAACACAGCTGAAGTGGGCTACAGCTTTTCACAAAACACTGTCAGGAGAAACTTTAAATCGAAAACCTTTTATAGAACGTACAGAAAACAATATAATTTAACAATCTCTATATAGTTACTTAATAACAAAAGCTCTGAACTAGTATACATACATGAGTTCATTTGTAAATTGTTAATAAAAAAAGGCAAGCAGATAAAATTCCTTTTCAGTGTAACAATAATGGATTACTGCAAAATAATATTTTACAAACTGCAGAAGTCATAGAATCATAGAATCGTCAGGGTTGGAAGGGACCTTAAAGATCATCTAGTTCCAACCCCCCCTGCCATGGGCAAGGACACCTCCCACTAGATCAAGTCCACGTATTTATTTAACACTGTTGGTCAAAATAAGTGCAGACATGAGAAAATACAAGCAAGATAATTAAGCAAACCATACCTGAAAGCTACAGATTCCAATATAGCTCGTACAAGATGATTTCTGGTAGTAGAAGGTTTCAGCCCCATGAAGGAGGCACATAAATATGGGTCATTCACAGAAACCTGCAGAAAAGATGTCACCATGAGTTCAGTGAATTGTATTTATAGACTTTTGAGAAAGGAGTCAAATAGTAAGAAAAAAAATAACTTACGACAATTACAGGCAGCGTAGTGAAAGAAGAAAATTGAAAACAATACGTAAGAGGTATATAGTGTTACTTTAGCTAACTTAGTGAACAGTTTAAATAGCTTCTTTCAACAGCAGAAGTTTTAAGTGACATTTTGCATATATGACATACTAAATAACACTAATCTATATGATTTCTCTTTAAAATACATGTTGTCTACGCTTCAAGTGTCTAGGACAAGGCACACCAATATTGCTGTTCTCTAGCAAGATTTCACACGCTTTTTTGTTGTTGCTTTTAAACACTCTTAAACTGCTGAAAGAAAGATGAACAGACTTTCAAAAGTAACACTGAAAAGGATGGTAATACTTCTTATTAGTTTATACTACAGCCTGTTTTCAGTGACACAGATAAACAGAGTCCAACTAAAATTCTCTGCATCTCCTCTCCACTCCTCCACTCTTGAGGAAATTTATCACGAAATATTAATTTGCTTGTTTGTACCTGGTTTGTAACAATGTTAAACCTTATTTTCGCTGTAGACGGTAATTTTTAAATTGAAACAATCCTTTCCACTTATATTGTGCTAAATATCAACTATGACAACACTTGTCAGAAGTTTGAATTCCACATTTATAAAATATATACACACATATTTAGAAAGTAAGTTAAGAAAATGCTACCATGTGTTAAGGAAAGATTAAATAATTACGTATGGATAGGTATACACAGCCAAAAGGAAAACTGGCATCTTGCGTAAGTTCCTAAATTGAAGAAACTTCTACATTAAAGTAAAAGAAAATATTCCTTTTTCTATATACTATTACCCTTCCCATTGTAAGAATGGAACCACTTGCCTAGCCCAGCAGCACGATGGTATTAGTGGTTTACCAGTTTACAGATTTTTCATACACAATAAACTAAAAAGCAGAGACTCATATTCTACATAAAAGCGAGTATCTTGAAGGAATCAATCATTAAAAAAAGTAGCAGTGCATATATATGCATACACCCCAATGAAGAGTCATAAGTTTTTGCTGTTACTATTAAACACAGCAAATTAAGCCTGGAAACCCATTTCTGGCAGAATGAATAAAACAAAAAATGATTTATGCACATATTCACTCAATTTCAAATACACTTTCACAATGATGCTCCTTTCAGTGTGCTGCACCATAGCAGTAGAATCCAGTAAGAAAGAAACTTGTTCTTATTGCCTTAACAGGGATGAGTGAAACTAAACAGACATATTACAGTCCCAGAAGTGTTCTTCATGTTTTTTCATATTATTTAACCCACTGAGTTTCTAAATTGATACAGATTTCATTACTGTGAGTCTACTAGCTAAGCACAGTTCACTGGAAAAAAAGCAGGGCTTTTAAAAAGCAAAGAAATCCACATTGGTGGATATTGTTAGTGGTTACTAGATGTCACAGTTAAAAAAAAAGAAATCCATTCAATTTTCAAGTACAGCTTCTAAATTTGGACTGGGAATATCAGAATTTGGGAAAAAGAGACTGAATCCATGTTTATCAAGAAGCTAGCTGGAGTTCCTTCTGGAGACAGCATCAAGAAAACAAGGAGGAGAAGAACTTGCAAAGCAAATAAAAAATTGATTTAACAGAAAAGAATTTTTACCAACATCTCTAGAACTTGAATATTAATGGGCTTCAAGGTTCAAAAACGATTCAAACTAGCATTTTTCTACCTCAGGATTCCTGTCTGCAAGGAATCCTGCATTGAAATTTGGCATGGCTGAACACTTATAAAATCATAGAACAGTTTGGGCTGGAAGGGACTTTTAAAGGTCATTGAGTCTAATCCCCCTATAGTGGGAAACAGGGACATCTTTAACTACATCAAGTTGCTCAGCACCCCATCCAACCTGATCTTGAATCCAAGGACAGAGCATCTCTCCAGGCAACCTGATCTAGTGTTTCATTACCCTCACTGTAAAACATTTCTTCCTTATCTAGTCTAAATCTACCTGCTTTTAGTTTAAAACCATTACCTCATGTCCTGTCACAACAGGTCCTACTAAAAAGACTGTCCCCATCTTTCTCATCGGCCTCGTTTGATTACTGGAAGGCCACAATAACATCTCCCCAGAGCCTTCTCTTCTCCAGGCTGAACAACCCCAACACTCTCAGTCTTCTGTCATAGAAAAGGTGTACCAGCCCCAACAGGCCCATGTCCTTCTTGTGCTGAAGACTCCAGAGCTGGACACAGCACACCAGGTGAGGTCTCATCAAAGCGGAGTAGAGCAGCAGAATCATCTCCTTCAACCTGCTGGCCACATTTCTTTTGATGCAGTGCAGAGGACGGTTGGCCTTCTGGTTTGTGAGCACACATTGCCAGCTCCTGTCCAGTTTTTCATCCACCAGTACTCCTAAATCCTTCTCCACAGGGCTGCTCTCAGTCTCATCATCCCTCCATCTGTATTGGTTGTGCATAGCACAAGCAAATGCTAGATAGAAGCATCTTAGCATAGTCAAGCTCTATACCCTTAAAAATAAATCTAATGAGTAAGGCTGCTGTTTGAGAAAAGGTAAGTGGGCTATCTGCAGAAGAAACGAATTTTTTCTTTGCCTTGTTCCGTTAACATACAGGACTTATACAAAGTTAAGTTAAAAGATGTTAAGTTTCTTTAGAGAAAAAACCGCTAGTCCTGGTAATGATCAAACTGACTATGGTAGACCAGTGATGATAAAGAAAACCCAAAACCCAAACAAAACCAACAAATCCTTTCAGAAACAGAGATGAGCAAACCAATGAATTACTAAGACTTCTAAGAGAAAAATCTACCATACTCAGTTTGATCATTCCCAGGAGAAGTGTCTAAATATTACTATCTTTGGTTTTCATAACACCAGAACCTACTTCTTGAAAAGAGGCAGAATAAAATTAATTGAGAGCAGTGCTTAAAAGTATTGTCTCAAAGAAAGCTCTGCATGAGGCTGAAAAGCTATGGGATGGGTTTTTGTCTTTGCAGGCGCTGCCTGAGTTACTGTGGGCAAGTCTTTTAGTTTATCTGGCCCCTAGGTCTCCATCTGCAAAATGGAAGTAATTTTCCTATTTTGTAAGTTTTTTCTGATTGAGGGTGGTGTTTAAGCATTCTGATATTATAATGATCTTCATACGTTGTGGTGAGGGACAGACAATAAGAACCTGAGTAGTACAGAATAAATACTGTGATTAAATGTAAATTATTACATTTAACCATGTAAAAATTAAAATTTTAAGTGGATTATTAAAAATATAGTCTCAATTATATTAATAATACTAATTTTACCTGAAAATCTGGAACAAAACAAACGCCTTGTGAATCAACAATACTCCGTGCCATTTTTGCTGTTTCATCTACATTGGTGAAAAGATCTGTAAAGACACATAAATCATATGCTTTAATTATTTACTTCAACTTCTTCATGTATTACCAAGTATTCTTGAACTACATGTTCTAAGGGAAACTATCACTTCTTCTGTATTTCACATCCACCAGTTACCAAAACCAGAAGAAGACTAAACTCAAGAGCATGTTCTTCTGTTTTGCTATAGCCTTTTAATCTTCACAATCTGTAATAGGTCATTAGCTTTCCAAATATACATAAATGGGAAGTGAGAATGCTAACAATGGCACTGTAAGTTTGCTAAAAACTGAGATTTGCAAAACATAAACCATGTTTTTTTCCCCCTAGAAGATGTTATTGTCAGCCTAAACACCAAATTACCATTGTATTTTATCACCATCCTTAACATTTTTACAAGTGACTGACATATAAATATAACTAAGGTAGTTCCTTATATCACCTCTTTGATAGACACTACTTTTATTCTCTGTCTAGCCAGATGCCTTTCACAACCCTGTAGACACCCCTCTTTATCTTGTTCTTCATCCACGTGCAATTCTTGTACTAACAGCCATGTTCTACAGCTTGAACTAATAATGTCCTTATATGGCCACATAACATGTTTTTATAGAAGACTAGAGGTCTCCTGTAAATGAGGGCTGTTGCTTTTTCTTGTCTAAAAAGTAAGTTCTCCTCTCAAAGATAAACTAGGTTAATCTAGCTCAATTTATTTTTGAAAAACCTATCTTGGTAACTTACCAAGGGTTTCAATTTACCTTTGTAACCTTAATAAATTTGTTTGAAAGCTTTCATTCTACTGTGCCCAGACTAATAAGCCTAAATCATATCTTTTTCTTCTTGTTGTATTTGCTATTACTGAACTACATCTAGCACCTCTATGCCAGGGCAGAAAATGAAAAAATTAAGTAAGATTGAAAATTCCTCGAAATTCCACATCCTACGTTTTCAAAATTCTTAGAAATGATCTGATCACACTACAAGAAGCCCATTTAACTTAGTTTGCCTTGCTGCAGAAATTCCTACTTCTAAACTTTATATGTCTCACCTTCATCCACGTCGAGCCTCACCATCCTTACTACGGCCATTAGCTTACCTTGTGTTTTGGCCCAATTCTCTCTGTAGAGCAAAAGTTTTACCATTCTCTTTATTTGTAAAGCTGATTAAAGTTCAAGAACTCTGCTTCTCTGCAATCATATCTCCAGAAAATAAAGGTCTTAGGGAGTTTAAAGCAGCATGCCTATTTTTTTATCTTCCTCTAAATCTTCCCCAGTTTTTGCCTGCGGTAACAACTGTAGGTCATTTCAGTACTGGCTAGCAAAACTTTTTAAGTACTGGTAAGTTCCATATGTGTAAGTATCTATTTTAAGTACAGAATTTGAAGTAGCAAGCTTATATATGTACCACTGATGCTTGTATCTGCAGAACTGAACTGTACTGAACTGAGTAATTTCCTCAAAAGACTAGTGGCTGTTATTCTCTAAGTTCAGTCAAATGTTGAATGATGAAGACCTACAGACCAATCTGAGTCATACTTAATCCTTAAGGACACACAGGTGCACCAGGAGTTGACAACATCAAGAAATGTGGAATTCTGTGGTGAGCTGCACTTCAGGAAAACATTTCCAGGTAACCCAAAGTCTGAGATACTAATTCCTTTTTTGCATCCTAATACAGGTGTACTAAATTTCTAAGTAAACAAATAGTTTATTAGAACACTCAGAATGGTTGTCCTATAAAAATATCAGTGGCTTTGTACATCATCTACTCTAGAGCTAGTATTTTTCTTAGGCTTTTATTAAACTTTCCTAAACTAGTCTTTTCATAACGGTCACAGCCAAAAGGCACATTACTTCTATGTGAAGCAACATACACAACACCACTACTTTAAAAAATGAAGTTCTTCACATTATTTTCATATAACTCAAACCTGTTATTCATTCTGAGATGTACAGCTAGAGATCTCTCAAAAGCAATGCAGGTGTTTGTGGAATGCTGCATTTACAATCAACTATCAATTATGCCTGGGTAGCATAATTTCTGTGCTTCTCCCCAGCTGAAAATTCAAGTCCAAACACCCTAAAACAGTGCACATCTAACTTTAGACAGTTCTCATTTACACCAGTTCTATTCAAGTCTGGAGAGCAGGTTAAAAAAAAAAAAGAAGTAGGCATCAGGAAGTTTTTTGTCATGCTCAAGAGAAAGCAAGTGGGGAATAAAATGTTTCAGGAAAATAAAAGCCTACATAGGTTGAGGGGTCCGAGATGCAGAGTCTGAAAAGAAGTGCAGATCAAAAGAAGTGCAACAAACACTCCGCAGAGAACCTAGTAATGAGACTGCATTTTCCACTGTCAGAAACACATAGACTAGTTTCTTTAATTATGGATAATAAAACCAAGCCCAGTAATATAAGAAAATGTTTTATGGGGTTATATTTAAGTAGTAATATATTTTACCCTCTATGAAATTAAAGAGCTACTTACTTATATCCTGAGCCCATTTTATGGCAGTGCCAATGTCTGACATACAGCCTTCAGTCAAGTAAACAACTTCTTCCCCAATCTTCCAACCAATCAGTGGATACAGACCTTAATTATTTTACATGAAACAAAACACCTAGTGAAATTAAATGTTTCCAGCAAAACATATACAAGCACCCCCCAGAATTCCCACCCCCCAACAAGAAGAAGTTTTTAGGTTTTATTTAATTCCTTTACAGAATTCAAGCTAAAAAAAAAGAAGCACTGATAAAGGTTAAACATGCTGTTAAAAACATTTAGTAATGGGATTTACAAGAGACTCAAACAACAGTTTGTTAAACCAAAGTTAAAATTAGTTAATTAGTTAAAAAAAATCACTATCAAATTATGAAAAACCCCCAACCTTTATTTAAGCTAAAGATAAGGGTTGTCTGCCCTTACTTTCTTTTTATATAAGAGATCGTATATACATAAAAATTTATCAGTGTTTTCCTATTTGTTTTAAATTAATCTAATTTTCCCCAGTGCTTTGTAAAAAGTCAGAATTTACTTTCCCAAAACATAAAACATGAAGGCTGGGCTTTCAGATGGGAAGCACAAACAGTAAAACAGACAAACACATAAAAAAAAGCAGCACAAACTTAGAACGTAGGTACTATTCACAGAAGAGGATGAAAGTGAGATATTTTAAAATTCCTTTTTTGATATGCAATGTTTCCTCACATATAAAGAAAAAAGTTTCACAATTTGCCCATCCTTGTCCCCAACAAAGGCTACTTCCAGTTAACCATAGCATTTCACCGGCATGTTTACCTAATACAAACAAGGAAGGAAACACTCATACTCATTAAAAATATTTGTTGACACATTTTGTCTGTAACTACGAAAGACTGGCACTTCTATGGTTTACATGATGGGATTTGCAGGAACTTACAACTTCCACCAAATAGTTTTGGCTTTGCCATGACTAATAAAAAATTCAATGACTGATTTTTTTTTCATTTTCTCTCAGAGGAAAGGCAGAAATACATAAGGCAAACACTGTTAAGTTTCTTTGAAAAAACAGTACAGCATATTTCAAAGTACTATTACATTAGAAATAAACAGCTAATAATGAGGATAAACCTGACTATTTGCTCTCCCCTTGCTCCCCCACGGATATGTTGAGAGCTTAACAAAGAAAAGAGACAAATTATTCAAAACAGTCAGTGTGAACATAAAGATGTTCTTGTTTGATATCTGCATTAGTAAGAGCATAGCAGAAAAGCCTGCAGAGTACTGCTTTTAATGCTAAAGCAAAACCACTTAGTTACCTAGCTGAACAGTAGAAGCTCTCCAGCACTACAGCTGGAAAAATGGTTTTTCCAGTCATGTGATGAGAATCTAAACATTCAGCGGTCACTGAATAAAAACTTCACCCAACCCAAGTACGGTAACTGTTAGAGTGAAGAAAGCACCCAGATTTTATGTGACTCTGTTCAGGCCTCAGAGATCACGAGTAATGCAACAAAGGCAGAAAGTTCCAATAATAAAGTACCAGAAAAGCATTTGTGGTGGTTTAAACCCTGCCGGGACCGGGCACCACATGGCCGCTGCCCCCCCACCCCTGGACAGGAACAGGAGAGGCGGCAAAATACAAACCCTGCGGGGAGAATTTAATCCAGCGATGCAAAATCAACAGTCACAACAACAGTAACAGCAACAGGGGTAACAATGTACAAAACAAGAGGTATAAAGGTACAGACCGCAGGGATACAGCTACAGACCAGAGCGAGGCAGCCCGGGTGAGACAAAGCCGGGACTGCACCTCCCGCACCTTGTGTGCCAGACATGAAGTCAGCATGGTGTTGAATAGCAACTCCTGGTGAAAATTAACCCTGTCCTGGCTGAACCAGGACAGCATCGGAAGGATCTAGGGATTCTCTCTCCTTTCTCAAGGTGACTGTGCTGCTACACAAGTGTGCCTTGTAGAATTATCTCCAGTTTGCTTTCCTATGTTTGAAAGAGTGGCATGGCAGTACTAGTGCAACTGCAGAAACTTGGTTAGTGCTGGATGCACTCTGGTGATTACAATGGAAAACAATCAGCAGCACCTATTTAGATTAAAGTTTGCATTTGTCTCTGAAAAGGAAAATTATATACCTATCTTCAGATCATTGGTGCAGGTCTCCCTCAAACGTGAAGCTGCAAAGAAGCAAGACCAAACAATTCACTGGGCCAAAAGTCCTAGAGAATGACAGCTAATTAGGGACATAGAAGTCCATCAGGGGGCTTTCCTAAAGATGCTCACACCAGAGTCTCTAGTAGTGTAAGACAGTCTACCTCTAGGGACTGGACTGGATCGACGTAACACTTGGCATGACCAGGGCTACTAAGAACTATCAGACTGTGGGAGAGAGAGATTTTAAATCTACACAACATGCTTTCATCATTGAATTGTGAGAAGTGCTGTTCCTGAAGGAACTACTTTGGTTTTTTTTAAACTGTCATATATAGCAACTAAATGTAGATCAGGAACTGGAACATCAGCTAAGGAACAGCTCACACAAGGATACTGTAGAGATTTATCTTGCAGTCTTAAATACATATATCAGCTTTAAAGATTGAACACATTACATTTCACGCCCAGGGTACTGAGAAAGACAGGTACTTAACTTGTCCTACTAACATAACACATAACAGCCAGAGAACAGGGAAAATAATTTTAACATAAATACCAGTGTAAAGCAGTAGAAGTTTCACAGCACTGCTTGGAGATTTCAACTCCTATCAGATCACCATAACTAAGTATTTTCTTAAAACAAAATGGAAGAACCTTATAGCATGTTTTTGCCATTACATTTCCATAGACTACATACATATTTTCTAAGTATAATCATAATGACATCATTAATTAGCTAAAAAAGCATTTGCCTTCATAGGGAATTCAATGGCAATGCTATTCAGTTCTGACACATCTCATTTATTTGCCAATGTCCTTTCAGGCTTTAGCCGGTAAAAGTCTCCTTAGCATACTGTCGACCTCCTCCCCAGCCCCACCTCTCCCATTTTAAATTGTAGGTTTCCTGAAATTAGTAGCTCTTTAAAACTATGACAGACAGAGACTGTACAGACAAATTTACTTCAGTATCATCTGTTGATCTCTTGACAAATAGCAATCTATGACAAATTACAACCTTGACAGATCACAAATGTTCAGAACAACAGTGTTTTAAACACTAGAAACACATCAGGGAGCTCATTTCTAGTATTTTAAAAGAAAAATAATAATTGCTAATCCTGCATTATCTCATTGTTGGGTACTTCAAAACATAAACGCTCAAGAGAAGAAACTTAAAAGCAATCCACTGAAACATTCTGATGTGAGAAGCCAGAGGGCTGATCCCCTTTTTCTCTACTCCTGGAATGTATAGTACAGATATCAAGAACAGGCGAAGGAAAAAAAAACCAAAACCACAAACCAAAACCCAAACAAAAAAAGAAGGGATGCAAGTAGCAGACATAATTACTAGAGATGTTAATTCTCCTCTTGAGAGGTGTATTTCAGGACAACTAAGATCTACATTTCTAATTAAAAATTTCCACCGTCTTCTGTTCTGAAAACACTTCCAAGTTGTTTTTCTACAGCTAAAGACAGAAGGAAAAGCACAGCCCTGTTTTTGTACCCTCATCATTAACAGTTGTCAAGTAACGTGAAATGCTCTAAACCCAAAATTTCACACTTACCTCTCCGTGATGCAAAGAGATGATCTCCAGTATTCACATTCCAGAAACCACCTGTTCCCATTGTCAGTTTAACATCTCCTGGGTGAAAGCAGCATTCTCCAAACATAGCTGACTGCTGATCAGCTACCTGCCGTACCAACAAAACCAATACGGGTTAGCTACCAACTACCAACCTACAGTGCTGCTGGATTTCAAAACATCATTGCAAACACTTCAGAGTTCTGAATACAAATAATCATTCAGAAGGGAACTGAGGATTAAGAGACAACTCACATACAATTTCTTAAGTATTTGCAGACGATTCCAACAGTCAGATTTACCTCTAGAATCAAATTACACCAGGTATTGACAATGTGAACACCTGTAATATTGCTTGCAACTGTGAAAAGTATGTTGTGGAAACAAAAGAAATTTTTACGTTTTAGTATTTGACAAAGATAAATGTGGCATTTGAAATCCCAGGGAGCAGAACAGAGTAGTTCGGCTTGAATTCCTCTCCCTCCAAGTAGAAACTTGAAGTTTTGAGGTCTCACCCTCCTTTTCCCCTGCTACCCTTCCTGTACCAAATTATTCCGTACGCAATTTTTCAACAATGATAATGGTTACTAAATGTATTTATTTATGTTTGTGCTCTGGTGAAACAACAAATTAACAGATACATTGAGTCTACAATTCTAAAAATAGCAGGAGAAATTCATGTTAGCTAGGTGACATTTTTTCCATTTAGCTCAATTCAAGCAGATTTTTCTAAATCTTTTTGCACTAAAATAGAAAACTTTTCTAAAGTCATCCTTTTACAAAAACAATGGATTTTTCTTATTCAAATCCTAACTACTGGGGCAAGAACACGTTATTTGCTATTTACTTTTAGTGAAAAAAAAGAAATAGAAGGTACCACAAGCAGATCTACTAACAAATACTCTTACATTTGTACAGTCTTACTGAAGTCAAGCCAGAATGAACCCCATTGTACAACTTTAGATAGAACAACTGACTTTAAGCCAGAGAGAGAGCCATCCTGAGAGCTTAAAACAGAACCCAGCTCTGTTAAGTCCTATATTTAGTGTGTATTCATTTGGTCATCTAACTTTAATGGACCTCAACCTCTAGAAATCCCTTCCCCTTCCTCTTTCCCCCCTAAGGTTGTAAACTGAGGAGAAAAATTCAACAACAAATTCTACTGTAGTTAAGTCATAGAGAAGGGAGAATACTAACTAAACAAGCAGCTATTAAATGAAAGTTAGATAAAAACATAGGTACAAATATACAGATTTAAGAAGAAAACATTTTCACTCACCACAGCCATTATTGGAATAGGTACCCCAAATATTTCAGAATCAGCTGATCCAAAGTTGAAGCTTAAAACAAATGTTATGGAGAAACATAACACTAAATTGACCTTTCTGTTGAAAGACCTGTGTCTGCCTTTCACACATGAAAGTTAATGCTATTGATTTATTTTAAAGAAAGCCTTAAATCTATTACTTTAAGAAATACTGATAGTAAGAATAAAGTTTTGGATGTAGGGTTAAAAATGTACAACCACATATTAAAAAAAAGGGGTTTTTCGTGTTTCTATATACTACTTTGCCTGGGCAGATTTTGTAGTATTTTTCTAAAGGAAATTAATTTGACAGCTATTGTATTCTTTTGAATATGACTTCATAGTTACCTTGTGTCTTTCACTGGTGGATAAATAGACATTGGAATGGAAAGTAAATTACACAAAGTGGGGTTCCAACACTTCTGAAATAATATGGAAAAAGCAGAAATGTCAGCAACTCTCTCAGAAGCACAATAAACAGTAACAGCATTTTTTCGGAACAGCATGTACCGTAAAGGGTTCAAAAACGCCGGTAGCACTGGCATTGGAGTAATCTGTAGCATACACAGAACCTGCCACAAAAAATAAAGAACAAAGTAATATTTTAGATATCCAAATATTGAAGTCATTTTAAACACACTTCTGCTTTAAACATCCCAGTGGCTCCTATGAAATATAGACTGAGTGTTTACAGGCAAAGTCATGATACAATGAGCACACAAACTTTACTTGTCACTCCCTATAATTACCTTATTTTACCCTCATGAAACCAGCTAGAAGAGAGCCAGCACATTTGACAACGTACCATACTGACTGCATCACTGTCTATCATAATCTAACCAACTGTTCAGGCATTAGCCCTCAGAACAGTAACTTGTAATTCTTGAACATTTGTAACAATTCTTCCTTCTGATTGCACAGGTACTTTTCTTCAATCAAGACCAATTAGCTCCCGTAGTCCTCTTTAAATCTTAAATGCTTACAAGCTTGATTACACTGAATAATTATTTCCTTTTCTGAATACCTTTCCAGACAGGCCCAAATAATAATTAATTAAGTTGGGTGTTTTTAAAACAGTAAATATATGACAATATACAATTATAAAAAAGCACAAATTGTCAATGAATTCTAAGATATATTAATGACAGCTATGAACATCATTACTTAGATTCCAAGTATGTTTTACTAATATTTAAGAGGAACTGTAACATTCACCTTTAGTCAATCTATGCAGTAACCATGTATCAACTGTTCCAAAGCAGCAGTTATGTTTTTTGGCAGCTTCTTCAGCCTGGGAACAAATATACATTAAAAAAAAAAAATAAATAATTATAACTGGGTACAATAAAGAGGAACATATTTCCTGATTCCTTTTCTCATTTTCTTCACAGTTAATGATAATGTCCCCAGAAAAAAACAAAAAACAAAACAAAAAACCCCAACTTTACTTGCCAATTTTTCTTCCAAAAAGGGCAAGTTGACTATGTAAGTAATATATCCTTCAGTTCATGTTCCTAACAGAGAATAAGCAGTCTCTTACACTTGTTGGAAAGGAAAACAATTAATCTTCTACTGTAGTGGCATCAGACCCTTAAGAAAGGAAACTTCATAGTTGCAATTATGAAAAGTGGTAAAGGAATGGGAATGAAGAAACAAGTTTCTGCATACAGCACTTAAATAAAATAAATAAAAATAATAAAAAAACAGAAATAGAAGCAATAAGAGTATTTTAAAGTATGTGCTCAACAAAATTAAAGACAGAACCATTGTTTATGACACCTGTAAAGAGTTCAGAATGTTAATCTGGGCATCTTTTCCCCTTTAAAATGGGAAATTCAGGTTGCACCTAATTTCTACTAACTGATAATGTGCACAACCACAGAATTCATAAAAAGAACATACAAACTAATTCACTCAAAACATGACTGAATATATTATTTTCTGTAATTAAAAGCCATACATTTTTCAGCTTCTTGGTTTGATAGTTACTTAAGTGTCTGACAAAATACGGGAGAACATTCATCTCTTACTGAAAACTCACTAGCTGCATAATCTTCAATTCTATACTCTTCCAAATCCACACCTCACATTTTCAACAGGTCCAGCCAAAACACGTCAGTAAAAAATTATACTTGATCTTCTCAATAGTTAGTTTTGTGACAGAAAATACCAAACAAAACTCAGAAGATTTTGGTGTTTCTTTACAGAGGGTAGAAAATAGATTATAACTGTTTTCTCCAAAACCAACTTCAAAATTAACATAGAAAATAAGATAACTACAGTTATAAGTACAATAGGAAATACAGGGAAAACAGCAAGGATTAGAGGAAAGAATATTAGTCCATTAGACTATTCCAGCACAAATTATTTTATGTGCATTTTCCAATTCACTCTAATACAAAATGCAAAATAAATAGCTCTATTTGATTGCCCAGTATGATACTATTTGTGAAACTGTAAACACTGCAATAATTCAAAGTGGAAAGATAAGAGTACCAGTTGAAAATAAATACAATTGTCATGCAAAACTAGAGTGCAAACAACTTTAAAACAAAGTACAATTACTGATTGTATATCAAGTGAAATAAGGTGATTTATTATGTTTCTTAGGCATGAAGAAAATTTGTTACTACTACACATTTCCAGAATCAGAGCAAAAAGTTGTATAAGCATCAGTAGATATTTAGGTAAACAGGCTTTGAACATGAACACAGATAAACATCTTTCATTTTGGTTCACCTGAGGAGAAGAACAAGCAAGACAAAACTGAGGAGCCTACAACCAAACTAAGTCACTAGCCATTACTATGACTTAGGAAAGCTAGCATTTTTTCCTTTCCAGCTTACCTCATGTATGTTTTTAAAAACCCATGACAACTTCATAGAAGTTTGTTGTGTTGAAAAAGTAAGAAAACTTGCTGCCAAATATCGATCATTTCCAGTCAAGAAATGAAGCACTGTAAAAATAACATGGATTACCTGTTCCAAAAGAAAAGTTACTTCATTTTTAATCTCTCCATTTAAAGGTTTCTAACCAATATCTTTAAAGGATGACAACACAGATGAAAGCTGCTGACATGAGATTGCACTCAGAAAGCTAAAATTTAGATAATCCTTATGTAGGACTTCAACAGATAGCCTTCCCACAACAAAAGAGCAGCTGCACTAAGCAAGTCTGTTTTAACTTTTGGTAGCATACTGATAGAGACTGCCCTGCATTACAAAGACGTCACCTATACGAGCACAATGTATGACACAGTTGACAGTATTACATACCAGTGAAAGTTCTCCTACAGCTTACAGACTCAGTCAGGTTTTAATAGATTAACCAAAATGTAATCATTAATCAAGTTTTCATTCACAAAAGAAATCAGTGGTAAACCCAAGAATTTAACTTCTTATCGGGAGTGCACTAGTTATTTCCACTTACAGGAAAAGTAACTTCAGTTTTTCCACTTAGAGCGGATCTTTCCCTTCTAAAGGTATGAAGCACAAGCCACGAGTAGCATAAAATGTACCTTCTATAGATAATCCGAGCAAAGAGTACATAACAAACCTAAACCAAGAACAAACAAAAACCCCAGAACACCGCCAAACAGTAACTACCTACATACAAAAAATTATGCTGTAGTAGCGTTAACATGCAACATTTTAATAGAACAAAGAGACTAAAAAGTAACAAAATGTGTTAGACTTACAGATGTATTTTCCTGTAATTAATTTCCTTCAGGCTATCAGTACTGCACTTTTTCTCTGTACTATCTTCCATGCTAATATTGTGCAGTTAGATGTTTTTAGGCCACTGCATGTCATATTAACATGTTAACAGGACACTTGCAATACTTCATATATTGCCCTTACTCTTCATAAAAATGAAATAGTTCATGTCCAAGTAGTATCTAGCTTAGCACAGTTTTACCTTCAGCAGAAGGGACTTATTCCAGGAATTCACAAGTTCAGCACTTCTTAAATCTTGCCAGCTTATGAAATTGTGAAAAGGTTTCCCTGTCCTCCTGAAAAACAGTTTTTGAACATTCCCATTTAAAACTACACAACATACAACACCCAAAAAATTCAACATCACTCACCATTTCTAATCAGGACAATTAACAGTAGGTCAATTCCTAAAGTAAGTGCATATCCTGCTGGTGGATTTGAGGATTTAGTAATTCTGAGTGTGAGACTTCTCACCAGAATTAAAAATCATATACATATTCATCTATTTCAAAGCAGTAAGAACAAAAGATATACACTTATAAATAATTCTGAACTGCTGTAAAGTGTGGCTGCGCAAACACAAGAGAACATGAGTAACTGACATTTATTGCTTTCAGGCTGTGACTTGACCAAGTTCAATATTTCTTAACAGACTGCTTCCATCCAGAATATGAATAGAAATTAATTCTAAGCAACACACAATATACATACTTGTGCCATGTAATGAAAGTTGCTCTCTGCGTTGAGATGCCAAGACCAGCGATTTGCCTCATGTGAAGTCCTGCAGCTAAGAAGCAAAAACAAATCACACACACAAACGTTATTTGAAGAAATCAACAAAACCACAATTTTTCCAATATAACTGAAAAAACCTATGAAATACTTTGGAAATTAATAATTTAAGAGAATATAAATCTCTACAGATTTCTCACCTAAGTGGCTAGAATAATGAAATATTAGAGTACTCCAAGTCAGACAACTGGTTCCAAAGCATGTAATTAAACCTATGCATTTTACAAAAGCAGTTATGGCACACTGACTCTTTCCATCTTCTGAAAGTTGATACTTCACTTGAACAATCCCAGAGACAGGCAGGCAGGTTATATATGCCTGTATAACCAACTAAAATGTGTATTTCACATGGATGAATGTGAATGAAAGCACAGACATAGTACCTTTAAAAACTTATGTGAAGAAATTCCATAAAGAAACAAAAATAGACTGATACTGTAGAGAGTAAGGAGATTAATGTCAACATGCCATGATTTTTTATATCACTTTGATAATGACATGTCTCACCTCAAGCAATCTTTCGAAATTGTAAGAACAAATTTGCTTAAACCACTTATCACTGAATGCAAAAATTATACTTCAAATTCAGAAGTATAAAAATGTACATTTGGGTATACAATTTTGCTGCTAAACCTTACCTTCACATAACTTATATATATTAGAAAAAATATTCTGTAACTTTAAATAATTAAATGCATCCACAATCGTTTTCAAAGCAGCTCTGGTCAGCTTCCCAAGTATCTCCACGCATATGTCCAGAAGCAAAATTATGTGAAAAAAATATACATTAAGAAGTCCCACTTAAAGTACAGACTATTTTGTCCACAGCACTATTACAAAGGGCTCTCAGTCCCGCTGCCGGAACAAATCACAGGTTAAGTATGCCCTGCTCATACATGTTCTTATGTTAACTTTGATGTGCAAAGTGCTCATTTGCATAAGCATATACTGCAGACTCTACAAACGACAGCCTCTGAGTGACAACTACAGAAGAGGGTTCATAGAGAAAGGGCATGTCTTGCTCTGCCAACCTCTGCATGTACTTCTACACCTTATACTGGTCCTTGCATTCATGCAGGCAGTGGTATCACGGCCCTCCATCAGCTGAAAATTAAATCAGTGCTTCTGCAAGGCTAGCTGCTCCAACTGCCTGGACAAAGTGCTGCTGGTAGCACAAGTGTATGGAAAGAGGACCTGGAAATGGGTGGCTCGAGAACAGCAGTATTTCTTTTTCAGTAGCAGCTGTATCTAAAGTGAAGGCAAAGCCATATCAGTACTACAGATTAACAGCTCACTACAGATTAACAGCATCTTAACAACCTGCATGCTCCCACCACTTTCCTTGTGTCAACTATCATGTTTTCTAAATCCCTATGTTAAGTAGAGCTAACTTCCATTAAAGAGAAGAACAAGACAGAAAACAAGCACAGATATTTTTCGGATAAGCTGTTTCTGGAAGGGTTGAACTGGAACTGAATTGAGAGAGAGGGGTGAGGCCATGCAGACAGAAGGCGTTTCCACTTTTAGGAAGTACTGAGCTGTATCAGCTCATCCATCCACACATGGAATCACATGGTTTAGCTCCACAAGTTCTGCAAACGGAAGTGCTCCTATGTCTTCATTCTACTTCCCATCAGTCATTCCTGCCCCTAGTACCACACCCTGTCTTGTGCTGGCACAAACAGTGAAGGTCTGCTGGCATAAACATTTGCATAGTGATTTGACTCAGGAAACTGCTCTGGACTTGAAACAACCCTATAAAAAGGAGGATGGGATTGTGTCTTTTGACAGCAGTGTGAGCTTATGCTCACTAACATTACACAATCACTTAAAAATTACTTGCTGACAGTGCGCATAGCTTGGCCACAAGGAAAGTGTCTCCTTTTAAAACTAGCTGAAAAATCTTGTTTCATGATTTGCCCCACAGAATGAGAGCAAAGGAATCCAGTAAGGTCTTTAGGGATTGAGGTAGCATTGCTATTCTCGTGACAGAACAGTTGTGGCTAAGAAAACAGACCAACAGCCCAAAATAATCAGCTGCAGCTTACACCTGGTAATAGTTGCTGTCCCTGTCCCCTCTGCCACCTTCCAAAGGAAGAGAGAAGAGTAGTTTTGCCTTGAGCCAGACTTAGAGGCAGAGCAACACTTGGAGACCATTCTTCAAAAGAAGCTGAACAGGAGGAGCTCTGGGAACTGAATGCAGGAGTATGATGCATGCACACATGACAAGGACACTGGGTCACTGTGAGAAAGTGAGTTTGGGTGCAGCTGACAGGTCCATGGCATCAGTGTGGCACAGAAGGTGATCCATGCTGAATTGTAGAATGCTGGAGCTGGTATAATGGGAAAGCTATAAGAGTTGTGAAGAGCAAGTGAGTTGTGGGAGTTGTTAGAGCGGCATCCAGAAAAGGGGAAAAACCAAAAAAAACCCATCAGAAGTTTGGCAGAAAAGGGAGTTGTGTGTGTTTAGTGCACGGACTACTAGGAAATTATAGGCTAAAGTACAAATAGAAAAGAACAATAATACAGAGACTGAATGGTAAAAACTGTTTGTAGTTTAAATGGGAAAAGCAGGAATATCAGGTTGTAACCAAGTGAGTGCAACTACGCAGCATCTTGTTTTCATTCTCTCACAAACCAACATTCACACACACAAAGAGGCAGCAGAATAATGGAGAATCAGAAGGGGAAACAAGCCTACTCTCTTTTCATACACAGACGTATCTGGAGGAAGAAATATGGACACCGAGGAAGGATACATATCCGAAAAGCTGGAGCTGTCATTGACATGTAAATTGAGTATGCACATTGCTTCTTGTTCTACTTCAATCCTAACCTGGCCTCGCAGAAAGAAAAAACTAACTGAAGTGTCTTATTTTACATAATGATTGAATAGGCCTTAAAAGTAGACCTATGCTCAGTGATGAATTTTTGGTACTTTTAAGAAACAAACATAATTTTATCTAATTACCTAACTTTACTAATTTCAATGAACATTTAAATTCTCAAACTTTATAAGGTATTACCTTGTACAGCTTCTTTTATTACACCAACAAACTGACTCCACAGCACTTCGGGATCTAGTTCAACCCAGCCAGGACGAGGATAAAGCAATTCTACCTGTTCACAAAAGACAAACAGCATTGTCACAATCCCTAGTTCGCAAAAAGCAGAATTCTTGTGAAAGTTTGTGGAAATACATTTGGGTTTGCTTTTTTCTGTTCTTAGTTTTCTGAATCTACTGCAAGAGGAGAAAGAACTGTGTTTGTTACTTTTAAAACGTAGTTGAATGTGGGTGTATGATCTCTAGAAGACCTTTTCTGTGCAGAGGAAATAAAGATGCTCAAACCCCAAGGAACTGGGGAGCCTGTAAACCCCTTTTGGGGCTCCAAACTGGAAACTGGGTTTCTCGGAGAGTCTTTTGGCTTCACTGCTGAACTTGGATACCAACGTCTCTGAGCGACTCACTAGCAGCAGGGCACAGCAGGCCAGGGATAATCCACCAGATGGGCTTCCAGCAAGAGGGAGGTTCAGCTCCAGAGATTGTCACCTTCAATTATTGAAAATCCATCTTCTTTCTTACACTTCCCCTTTCTACAAGCTTTTCATTGCAACAGCTGACAATAAAAAACATAATTCTGGAGATCATCTTGATCCCAAAGATCACAAGCCATGCAAATCAAAAGCAGCCTGAAATTCATGTTCCAAAGTTAACACTGTTACATAATGGGAGGGGTATAAACACAAATCCTATGCGAGTCTCAGTTACACCCTACTAACAAGTCACTTTGTCAGAGAGGGATTAGTAGATAAACAACTAAAGTGAAGGCACCAGGGAAAGGTGGGTGGAAGCCAACGCTGAGAGGTCAGGAGCGAGAGCAATGCTGGCATGCCCGAGGGTCTCCCAACCAGGTTGAGGGTTTCGTTTCACCCAGGCCAGTCTGAGCGCCCTCGGGAAGTCGTCCACATCCGACCCAGCATAGGGGATGCCCACGCAGTGGGAAAAGCCAAGCTGGGTGAGCACCTGCAAGCGCTCCCCATGCCTCGACCCGCGCGTCGCCTGGGCAACCCGCCGCCTCCCGGGACTCTGCACGGCTGAGGGGCGCGGGAAGCCGCAGGCCAGAACCGGCCGGGACTCCGGAGAGCGGGCACGCTCGGCCCAGCCCCCAGGCGCCCTCCTCCAGCGGCGGCTCCTGAGGCAAAATGCCGCCTCGGACTGCCCCCGCCCTCCGCGTCCCGCCGCTCCCCGGGCCTACGCCGCTCGGCCCGGCAGCAAGGGGAGCGCCCCGTCCCGCGGCGCGGATTCACCTTCCTGCAGCTGGAGCCTCTGACCGCAGCCGCCCGGTCATAGATGTGGCACTTCAGCACCGTGCTGCCCACGTCCACCCCCACCACGTACCGCGCGAGGGCAGCGGCGCTCTCCTGCTGCCCGCGCGGCATCGCTCTCCCGCAGCCCGGTGTGCAGCGGCTGCGACTGTGGCCCGGCTCGGCCCAGCGGCCCCCGCCTCCCCGCCGCGGGGCGGGCGCCCGGCCGGCCTATGGGGCGAGCAGCGCTGTGGCGGGAGGCGGGCCGCGCCGCAGTGGGAGTGCTTCCGCCTGGCGCGGCCCCGAACGCTGCGCGGCCTCCGGAGGCCGGGGCGGGCCGGCGGTACCTGCACGGCCGCTCCCTCGCGGCGCGGGACGAATTCGTGCCTGAGGACCGGAACCCCACTTGCAGAGCAAAACCACCCAAATCAGACCCCGCCTGGAGTCTGTGCAGTTTCCGTATAAATTTACCAAATGGATATAAAAGGCTTTTAATTAAACTCCAACTGTTAAAGGGTTTCTAGAAGACTTCATCGAGTACCACTGGAATATTTTCTGACGGTCTATCACTGGCTCAAGTGAACATACTCCTAAACCCAATTCTTCCTCACCTGGAAAAACGTGAGCCAGGAGCGGGAGTTTGGTAAACAACTACACATGGCTGCTCCTGGGGTTTGGCACTGCAGGTCCTGAGGGTCAGCGAAGAAATCATATGTAATTACACAAAGTATTCATCTGCAGCAATTCTCATGTGCCATCAGTTCCCTTCATAGAGGGAACCATGTTTAAAATTACAGTTGGAACAGAGCTAGCAACAGAAATGTTCCCGTATTGTCCTTAGATGGTTTTTAAACATGAACAACCAGAAATATTCTCAGTTAAGGCAATAATACTCAGGATGCTCAACCCCAAACTACTATCTGTAGAATTAAGTTTTAACCCCAACTTTAACGAGAAGATTTAGACAAGTAGTTTTAACTCCTCATTTAATTAGAGCAGGAAAAGCAAAAGCTCTATAGAAAATATTTTCCCCTTGCACTTCTGTTTGGCCCCTCATACAAAAAGCTGCACTATGAATAACAAAAGGATATTATGTGGGATAACAGTCTGATGTTATTGGATTTTTAAACCAGGAATACTTACAAAAGTGAAAGCCACATAAGGAGAGGCTGCCCACCCCACCTGGGCAATTGCAGAGGTCACTGGGACAAGGGCACATGGAAGACAAAGCCAAGGAGTGGCTGCTTATCTCTCCTTCCTAAGGAAGGACTCGTTAAATTATCAGCTCTTTGACAAGTTACAATTTCTTAACATACAGCTAATAGATGTATGTCAGAGAATGGTATCAGGAACTTCTGATTAAGACATTTTCCTTCAAATGAATTTAATTATTCTGAACTCCTGAAGAAAGCTCCTTAAATAACATTCAACATGTGTAACTGGCATAAAAAGCTAACACCTCTCCCAGATTTTTAAAAAACTAAGAAGCTTTAAGTAAAATTGAGAAAATGCATCTAGACATCATTCATGTTTCTACAGTATCAATACAACTGGGGCCTGTCTCACTATAAGATGAAGCAAAACTTCAAAAAGGAAGTGGAGATGCTGCTTACTTTTCTCTTTTACAAGCTCTTAATGTAACAAATGCATACTCCACTGATTCACTGTATTGCATGGAAGTGACCATAAACCGATTTCTTCATGCAAATCTTAAATTCTGTTATTATGTTAATAAGAACTTATATGCATCTTGAAAAGGAACACTGTATATGTGTTGGGAAAAGGTAACATGAACCAACTCGCATAGCTGCAGCCCACATGTAACCTCAGCTATATAGCATGCATGAAGAATTGCTCAACTTCATGAGAGGCTTACAAAACACAGTTTTTATATTATAGTTCTGTCTGCAATGTGTTAAAGACAATGCAATAAAGGAGACAATGGTTTATCAAACACACATAGCTTGTCCACACATGACTTGTTTGGCATTAGCTTATGTTATTTTGTCATAAATATTATCATTCCCACACAGACACTCTTTGTCTATCCAAAAAACTCTGTTACCCTCAAGAGAAAAATCTTACCCTCAACATCAGTAAAAGCTCCAACTTCATCTTCGCATGGACAAGAAACATTCAATTTGAAATGAAAGTGTAGGGACATCCTCCTCCTTTACTGCACTGCTGGTGACAAGCCTGCGTAACCTCTACTACCACCCAAGTCTTCCTGTTCGAGAGCATGCAGGTGCCATTTCCACTGTTCAGAAGGCAGAGAATTCACACATCTCGCGTCACATACCAATTACCACAGCAGCTATGTCCTATACTACTTCATCTTCTCTGCTGAAATCCTCAGTTTCTTGGTCTCTGGAAAGCATGTCTGGTCTTATTTTATACTGGAATATCAAACCAAATGAAGGAGTGAAGGCACTCTAGGGACCTGTCCAATGCTGTAGCACAGATAAGAGTTATTAAGTAAGACCAACCAAACAGCAGAACATCAGGGATAAGAAAGATCCTCCACTGCTGGCAGCATTAGCAAAACTCCCACCAGAAGTAATTTGTATTGAGTATTTGTAAGCAATGTCATCACACTCAGCATGTTTCAGTCACTTTAGAGGACAACAAGCAAGAGGAGTTTGCCCAGTTATTCAGGTTGAAATAGGCCTTGAGAGATGGGAGTGTTACAGATCCAGCAGACCTAATTACTAGAATGAAAACATGATCTTGACATTTTCTGGGATCAGATTACTGATTAAAATTTCCAAATTATTAATTAAACTGTATTTGGAAAAAGTAACATATTTTTTCTTTTAAAGAAAGTATTTCAGGTACATCTCTGTTGTATGACTGATACACACATTCACCCCAGGCTTTCAGTATGAACCAAACTTGCCACTGGCAGTGCTAGGAGAGCAAGACCCAAAACTTATAATGCATGTTTTTTTTCTTTAACTTCCCTTCCTTAGCTGTATTTTGTCAAGGTGCATCTATCCTTCTACTGCCTCATCAGACTCTTACTTACCATTTTACCCACTTCCTTAGCTCTACCATTTTAACAGGTGTTATGAAAGCATTGACCCTAAGGTCCTCAGTTTGCATTTAAATAAGAGCCCACTAATTTCTGTTGCTCCAATGGTTGGTGCAGCCCACATATGTCATTCATTAAACAGATGACTCAAAATGAAAATGATGATCTTTTCAAAAATTTTGATGCAGTTATTTACTATATGACCCTTCCCAGAAGTTCCTCATGTACTCCTGCCAGAATTTACTGCTATCCTTGAAGTCAACAGACAGAAACATATAATCACATCAGTTAATCTAGCATGTTAGATTTGTGGGTGATTTCAGTTTTAGGCAGTGATAGGATGTTTCTTAAGCAGTTCTACTCTGGCTAAATCATCTCAGCCCTCAAACTGGAAATGGTTGTACCAACACAGCTGTTCTTGTGGCTCCATGGTGAATTATCAGGCTGAAAAATAACATCGGAGGAAGGGTTTCAATAAGATTAATTCCTTGATATGGTTCATAATGTGGTGATACAGTTTGGCGTGATTCAGTGGGAACAAGTAATATGAGAATGGTTAAGCAAGCATTTTCAGTAGAGAATTGCACATCAAAAATTGTGCCCATGTACATGAGGTTTTGCATTGTGCCTCAGGCACAAGCAGTCCTTCCTTTCTGCCAACCCTGCAACAGAAGTAACCTTTGTCAGAGAATGAGGTGGACTTTAGGACAATCATGTTTTATTTAAGCCAAGAATTTATCTACCAAAGTGAAGTGAAAACTGGTGTACTTATACTGTTAATGTTTCATTACTTGCTCATGCTTTTAACCCATACTATATAATATCTACTTCTGGAGATGTGAAATGTGTATGTACAAGATAATGGCCATCATCCTCTGGATGTCTCTTAAGGAATTATAATGTGAACTAAAAATGACAGAACTATGAACAACTTTGAGAAAATAAGAGATTGAGTCCCCTATCTGTATATGTATACACGTGATGAATAATCATTTGTACCTAGAAAATCCAAGGCTGAACAGCTCTTTAAAAGAATATTGATTTCAAAGTCTGGAAATTCACAGGAAAAAGATCTAAAACTAATGAGAGGAAAATGGCCATCAATGAAGCTTAAGTAAAAGAACAAGACAATGGATATAAGAGAAGCTAAAGGGATGAAAAAGCACTTAAGATCTATTGTTTCAATAAGACCTAGCCACATAAGGAAGAAAAAGGGAATTAAAACACAAAGTAAGGAGAAGGAAAAAAAAAAATTAAACAGAAAAATCTAGAAGAATGAACCATCTCAATATAGTCTCAGTAAACTCAGAGTTTACAGCAGCCTACACTTCTCTCCATTTACCCTGCTGAGTTAAGTTTCAGTGACTGACAAAGCATTCCAGCTGTTTCAAAGACATATGTACTAGGAGAAACATCAGGAGCTAATAGCAAATGTCACATTCTATCCCAAATTAACGCCACATCTAAAACATGCATAGGTTACTGTGAAGTAGATCACTTCCTTGTACTGGAATCACAGTTGCTTCACTTCGTACACTCAACAAGCGAAAAGTTGCTAACTTTGAATTCTCTTGCTATTGCTACTTGCACAGAAATTAATTTGGTTTTGGATTGTCAGCCTTTGTCTTTCTTGCAATTACATAAAATACAGGACTAAGGGTGAATATCAACTTCCATAAAGCAATGCTGACGCAGTAATGCCTACTGACCAAGTTTTACCAAAAAAATCGTAAGTTTTAATATCCTTCCAAATAATAGGAATCAGGTGTACTGTTTGTACTTGATGGCATTGCAACTCCTTCTGTTCTGTTTGATTTGTATTATCTTTCAAAGCATAAATAAAACAGGAAATATGTAAATTACAGAAAAATAAGAGCAAACACCCTGTTAAAAACTAGCAGCAATAAGGAACTGTTGTTGGAACCATTGATTCTTTCAATAAACAACAGCTACTTACCTCATGATATCCAATTCTTTGAAATATCGATCAGTTAGCCTCAACATTCATGGGTCCTCATGCACCTGAATTTGGATTCTTTTGGCCAAGAGTGTGTATTCACACTGCCCTTAGGCCCCTGGTGTCACTGTGTCCCCTTTACAGAGACAGAAAGAGAAGAACATAACTGTCTCTCAGTAGTAAGGCAGGCTGATTATGGAATACACATGGAGATCACATCTCAAATAAAAATAATTTTAAAATTCCTTACTGTAAGTAATCATTCCTTCTTTGACATTCCTCACTCTCAGGGGTCATCTTGTCTAGCACTTCAGATGAATTAAACTGAACAAAAGTTACTTAATTTTTGAATGGGAGTGTCCATGCAAGATTATGCACCAACTGATATATTTTAAAGTTTACTTAATTTATTTTAATATTCTTTAGTGCTGTATATTGACATGGGAAATGTAACAAGGCAGAACTTGCCATACGGGACAACTGCAGTACTTGAACATTCATTGACTAATAACTGAAGACAGCTTAAGAAATGCAAGATTGTATCTTGATATCTTCATGTTGAGTAATATGACCTGAATGTATTTGCCAACCAGTTCTGTACAGAATTTTGTTACACAAAGTTGCAGCAATTGGTCATGTTAAGAGTGTACTCCATTCTTTATGCTAGTTGCTTTAAACAAGCTAATTCACACAATCTATGAGAAGGAAATAGCATCTCTTTATATGAAAAACTGGTGCTACAGTTGGCAAAAGACAGATCCTAACAAAGTTCATAAATCACAACCACAGATACTAAGAATTAACTGGCATGACTACAGTGTTCATTAGGCTTTGAAAAGGAACGAGTTTGAATGTAATCTTAGAGATAACTGGTAAAAGAGAACAAAACTCAGCAAATGGTATATATACACAACACAAAGGTGAAGTAATTTATTTGCCCTCTCTAAAATAAAGGCAAAATCTAGTAATATTAATTTAACAATTTTGAATTTAAAACCCCTGATATTAGTTTGTCATTATGCTTCATTCAGAAGTCTCGTTACAAATGAGGAAATTATTCTTACTCTGCTATAGCAAAAATCTCAGTACAATGTTTTGCTCAAGGTATAGAAAAAGGGTGTCAAATATTTCCAGGTACCTGTGGCTCCTTCTATTTTTCAGCCATCAGCTGAGGTTTTGCACCTTGTTAAGAGCCACCAGGACTGAACTTGCTGGAAAGTAATCTTAACTGGGTTTGTTTTTTTGTTTTTTTTTAACATCTGCTAGGTGACAAGAGGCCAAAGAAATTTTGGAAGATCAGTATCTAGTTAAATGCTTTTAATTGCAAAGTGAACAGCCGCCTTTTTAACAAACTTCATATTTTTAACTGAGTAGTAGCTGAAAGCCATCAAGAAACAGCTCAGAAGTGGGCATTTTCTGCTTTTGAGAATTACAGAAATTTGGCTTCATGAGCTTGAATTTATATCTTAAAATTTTCGTTTGTAGCACACACAAGTTCCCATATAGTATTTGTAAATAAAACAGTGAAAATGCATAATGTTTCTTGTTTCAATATTTAATCCAAGCAGACACAGACACAATTTATAAAAATTATTTTGTTGCATTAAAGTTTTATATAGCATTTAACTTTTATGAATGTTTGTCCTTCAGTGTATCATATATTCATATTTTAAAATATCTTTGCACAGTCCTTTGTGCAACTACATGCTAAAAATCTGCAAATGCACACTTAACACTAAGCGACACAAAAAAATACATTCTGTATCCATTCATATGCAAATTTAAAACATTTCACTTGGCAGATTAACAATGAAGTTATTTTAAAAAAATCAGAAACTACAAAAATGCACACATAAAAGTCTTCCCTTTTGGATTTTTAGTAAAATACTGCTCTGTATAAGATCTAATGAAAAATTCCCGTGCTTACAAAATACTTTATATCTATGAGAACAACAAATGCTTAAATTCATATCTGTATGAATTAAACATAATCACCCTGTTAAAATTTAAAACTGAAATCCTAGGGGACATGGCATAGGTCAATGCAGATGTCACATCTACCAGGACATGTAAAACTGTAATTAACCGGGCACCAGGCAATCAGTATCATAGAATATATCAACTAAAATCCAGAGACTAATAAAATATGCAGCAGCTACAGAAGCACAGTGTCCTTCCTAACTTTCTTCCTAAAAAATCTGCATAAATTTGCTATCTAGATACATCAACATTCTGTGATGCAAGAATCGAAGGTAGTCTCATGTCTACCAGAGAAATTTCTATACAGATCTTTTCTCCGATGATCAGATAATTCATATAGGATATGGGGGACTATCATCTGTCTCATAATTAAATTTCCCATAAACACTTCTAAAATACCAGCGTGTCAGTCTTGTGTTCCCAATGACAATAAATCACCAGAACATACAATTTTCCTTTCATGGAGTATGGCTTCAAACCCCCTTGAGACTAGATGGCTATAAAGAGAAAAACAAAGTATTTCAAGACTGTACACAGACTATTCTACAAGGTTTGTGATACTTAGTAAAAAGAAATTAAATTTCTTAACCCTATTTCTACCTCTATGATCTTTTCACGAGGCTTGCTGCTCTTTCAAAAATACTACTGAGGCAACAATTGTTTTGCAGAAGTCGATATAAAAAAAATCCTATAACATATTGACAATGTGAAACCTAGTACTACACCAAGAAATTGGGACAAAGAACAAGATAGGGGAACTACAAGAAAATCTATAGACTTGCAGATCCAACATGAAACCTGTTTGGAGGCAATAAAATGGATCACTAAAGTATGCTTCATTTCTAAGCTTCCTGGGCCTTAGAGAAAGAATATTTATTTCTGAAACAGATTAAAATAAAGAAGCAGAATGAAATTTAACCAACATCAGTAAATAGCACCAAGCAAGACTTAAAATTTTCTCTCAGACTGAATATTTCTTATTAATGTCAATAAGAACAGGTTAAAAATAGCACAGGGACCTTTGAACTTTCTTTTTTTCCTATATGAACTAAGAATGATGGAGTTTCTTCTTTTACAACATAGCTCCTTCCAAAAATACAAGTCAATTTTTTGTCTGAATATTCTTATGGAACCAATAGTAACAGTTTCTGATAATATAATTTTGCTTATACAGAACTTCAACCACAAAACTAAAAAATAACTGTTAAAAGTCACTAGCAACAACAACAAAATAATCTACCATAGAGAAGGTTTCAGGGTGCAGACTATTAGAGGGAGATATGGATTCTAAGTAAACATAACTTTGATAGCCATACTACACAAATAGACATCTTTAAACTCTGGCCATTTTTATAATTTAGAAGAAAAATTAGGCTATTGCTAGCATTTTAGGAGGCTGTGCAGATCTGTAGTAGTTATCTATCATCAGAAAACAATGAAACTGCTGCTAGATTAAAAAAATTAAAGATACTTTTCCAAATAGATCTCTACTTTGCAAATATTTTTTTTTTATTCAATACATCCTATAAATTAATCTTCTGTAACAGATTCTGCATCAACAACCACTTTTTACCACTATAACAGTAGAGATATAATAATATCTAAATTTACCAGGTTGTAAAGTTGTTGCCCTCTGGTATTAAACCTAGCAGTTCATAGTTAAAGCAGGTTTGGCAGTTCCACTGCAAGTAGGTTTTAGTCAAACAGATTCAAATCAAAAGGACCTGGAGAGCCAATATAAAAGCTGTGTTTAAGTAATTTTTCCTCTTTTTAAAAATAAGCTACAATACAAAATGTCATACTAAGTAATGTTAGACGCCCAACTTATTACCAATCCATATCCCTCCCAAAAAGCAAGGCAATTCTGAATTAAGGTTGCCACTGTTATTGCTGCTTACCTGGTGTAGTCTGTAAGTCACTGTTTAGAAACCTAGGCACAATGGATGGCATGATAACCTTAACTCAGCATTTCCTGGCTTTTGCTAATTTATGTCAAACTAATTAAATTTGAACATAATTTTTATAGTTCTCATAACAACCTGAAAATCATAGCCAATAAAATGTATTTCATTCTATATTTTACTTAAAGTGGCTGGTCTTTTTAATAGAGCTTTCTGATTTTTTTAAATGATAGAACATAACAGTAGGGGAAGAGTTAAAGTCAAAATACACCTAGCTACCATATTTATTCTGAAGATTTTGGTGCGCCAAAATTGACAGCCAGCTTTCTTGGCTTTCGCTTGCTGGAAGTGTTTGGTGTTGATTTGTTATGAGGAATGCTTGGAGTAGCCACATTGTCTTGAAATGAAACAGTGGATTGAGCAGCTTGAGGAGATTTTAAAGGAGCTGAAGAACTATCTTGCTGAATGTCAGAAGAGACTGGCTGTTCATTCTTTAGTGGTGCAGCTTGAGGGGAACTCTGAAACTCCTTGAGCTCAAAGTTTTTCTTGCTAGCAGCCCTTTTTTTAGTTACCTTTAAATTAAATAAATATTATTTAACAGAATGCATTCTCAAAAAACTGCAAATATTCCACTTTCAGAAAACATGCACACCGTTTTTTACAATAATTTTCTAATACTAAATAGTGCTTCACAGGAGGGGGGTTGTTGTATTCATCACGTAGGCACATTTTTTACAGAAACAAAATATTAAGACAAACCTGCTAATCTTACCTGCAGAGGTATAAACTGGTTGTGAGAACCGACTGGTATAGTTCCTGCAAGAGACACATTTCCTGGATAGGAGCCGGGATAATAATGTTTAGGCACTGGAGTTCCCCAGGAAACTGGGCCAAACATGTGAGATGATGGTGGCATTATATTAGCTGTGAAAATAAGTAACTTTTAGCTTTCTTTCCTCAAAAAGAGGATACCAAGACCCCAAAAGCACCCCAACATGCACATTTGTCTGCACGTTGTTTCTCTTTCCAGTAAAGCCTCGTATTCTTCATATTGACTTGAAAATAGGCAAGTATTTATTATTAAAAAAATCCCAGTTTTGCTTTTACAGAACTACATCTACATGACAGCACAGTTAAGAGCACTAAGTCACAGCATCTGGATTTCAGAGTGCATGTAATTTAGGATCTTCATGTCTTTAGCTAAGCAAACTGTATTAGTAGAAGGTGTAGTGGGTCTGTCTGNCAAGTTTCAGCCATCCTTTTGAAACAAGTCAATAATACAGAAACCCTGGGGAAAGGAGATGTAGCAGATGCTGTATGGGTTACTAGGATGCTACAATAGTGCTGACTCATTAATTACTAGCTGTGAATTTGAGCTTTAGCAGAACACAAAATATACAGGAACCAGAAATGCCACTAGGTTTTTTAGGAGGTTTTGGGGGGTTACTTACCATGTTAATGTTTGGCAGTGTACAACAGAATTGTGATGTAGCAGTTTAGTGAAAGTTGGTTATAAGAAAATAAAAATGCTAATGCATGGATAATCATTAACTATATACAGAAAAAAAAAATGTAGAAAATCAAGGAAGAGATTTCTTAAGAGTTCTGGACTGGTACTATCACCTTTGAAGTAATTACTGTTGTAAAAAAAAAAAAAAAACACCAACAAAACCCAACTAAGACTTAATGAACAAACACATTCTTGAGGAAATCATTGGGAAAGACATGATTCTTTGTATTGAATTAATTTGCATATTGATAAGAAGAGGTTAATGAACTGTTTTCAAAGCAGTTCAGACACAGAACTACATACACAAAGAACAAAAATGGGACTTTCCAGAAAGCATTCATTTTCATATAAAGAATTATTACAATTACAGGATATCATGACAATATCTGAGATGTGTACTAGTCAAATATTTACCAGAGGGTTGTGCGAATACTGGAGGAATAGATCCAGGCGGTACGGGAACTCCCAGTGGCTGATAATTTGGAAACACTGGTGGAGGCGGAGGTGGAGGCAAAGGGAAGTTTACTCCTATAGAACTCTATGAAGAAGGAAATGGATGATAATAAAAACAGATGCAATGCAAGAGAGACAAAGATTTTAAAAGATTCTTTGCATCCTCACCAAACGCTGTAAAGCAAAAAGCGCAGCTTTCTCCTTTGCTTCAGCTTCAGAATGNGGAAGAGATTTCTTAAGAGTTCTGGACTGGTACTATCACCTTTGAAGTAATTACTGTTGTAAAAAAAAAAAAAACACCAACAAAACCCAACTAAGACTTAATGAACAAACACATTCTTGAGGAAATCATTGGGAAAGACATGATTCTTTGTATTGAATTAATTTGCATATTGATAAGAAGAGGTTAATGAACTGTTTTCAAAGCAGTTCAGACACAGAACTACATACACAAAGAACAAAAATGGGACTTTCCAGAAAGCATTCATTTTCATATAAAGAATTATTACAATTACAGGATATCATGACAATATCTGAGATGTGTACTAGTCAAATATTTACCAGAGGGTTGTGCGAATACTGGAGGAATAGATCCAGGCGGTACAGGAACTCCCAGTGGCTGATAATTTGGAAACACTGGTGGAGGCGGAGGTGGAGGCAAAGGGAAGTTTACTCCTATAGAACTCTATGAAGAAGGAAATGGATGATAATAAAAACAGATGCAATGCAAGAGAGACAAAGATTTTAAAAGATTCTTTGCATCCTCACCAAACGCTGTAAAGCAAAAAGCGCAGCTTTCTCCTTTGCTTCAGCTTCAGAATGGCACTGTGGTCCATGAACCAGCAAACCATTTGATAATTTTATGTTACAAACTGTCATGGTCTAGAAAAATGAGATAAGATTTTTTTGAGGAAATTGTTAGTCCTGACAAACAAAGTGGGAGATAGAAACAGAGGATTTGTTTGTATTAAAAAAAGGTAAAAAGAGGAGCTAAGGTTTAGTTTTAGATGGATTTCAGTGCTCAGTCCAACTGTTTAATATAGCACAGTTGAAACAAAATAGAGAACTTTAACATTTGCAGAAAAAGTTTTTTACCTGTGGTGTTTTTAGGAAAGAGAAATCTGGTTGCGACATTCCAACAAGAGAACAAATATGAGAAAGTTCAGAAACAGTAGACAGCACAGGCTGTGGACAAGCAAAAGGATGACCTCCAGTTTCCAGTGCTGGTGTGTTCTGAGCGCCTCCAGTGCTATGAGGCTTGTTCATATAAGCAGCTGATAAAAGAAAAAGAAAAATAAAGCTGCATTACATATATTTCCTGCACTGAAAGGATAGCAACTTTGTTAGCAGAAAAAAGTATATTTGATTTTTTTCTGATATTTTCATATATGATTAACAAAAAAATAGGACACTATATATAAAGAGATTTTTAGATCTGAATAAAACAGTAGAACTGAAAAAGATCGACATTTTATTACTATATTTTGAAAATCAGCACGATACTGTTAGCTGTGTTCTAAAATGTCATTAACAAGGTGAAGTGCTGTACTATGAGATGATGTCTAAACATACCCATTTTGTTTGTTTGTTTATATTGCAAGGCAGATCCATGGCAATCCTGTCTACTAGGGGGAGCAGAAACTTCATTAATTTGGGATTTCACTTCATTCCTTGTTTCCAAGTCAGAGCCATCTATCTTCAAAATCTCTTTCAGCATCTGTGTTCCTTTCTTTAAAAAGAAATGAAACCATTCAGGGACATGATGGCATTCAGATAAGACTACCTCCTTACTTAACTCTGAATATCATAATCAGTAACAAAATCTGAATTTTTATTTTCCTATCAGTTACATTTTATCAAAGCACAGATAACAGCATGTTACCATAAACAAATGTTTGTTAATTTTCTTTGAGAATAGCTAATTAAAAGCTCATCAACATGTTTTAAAAAATAGTATGAGGTTTCATGGAGTTTCTTTAAATAGAAGCACTCATGCTAAGATAGCAGATGTTAAATTGCAATGTAATGATTCCTGCAATATACAGACCATAGCAAATGACTGTGGTGACAGATGTTCTTCATTTGTAGCTCTTGCTTCCTTGGAATATGTCTGCACTTCATTTTCTTTGGAAATTTTCAAAGAAGCTAGAAGGCTTTCAAGTTCATTGTCCTTCTTAAAACAAATTTAAAAAAAATTACACCAACTTAGTGTATTACAAGCAGATACCAGAGGAAGGGAATATTAGTTTGAGATTAAATTTATGCTCATTCAGGATTTTTTCTCTTAGCTTGGGCAGATCACATCTGCTCAGAGTGTGACCAGATATCCAGAGACTACATCAAGTTGTGCATACTAAAAAGATATAGGTATTGATCCATAGAGAATTGATTTAAAGAGTGACCAAGGCTATACATGTTTGACTCATCTATTACAAACATGAATTTGCACACAAGTGACCAGGAATAATTGGAACAAAATGTATTGGAAACAAATTATTCAAAGCACACAAGAAAATCAACTATCTAGGTCCTACCTTTCCACCTGCACAGGGACCATCAACTGCAGCCTTTTGAATTATAGGCATGTTGGGACTTTCATTCCTCTTCAAAAGTTTGACGTTGTACTTATTTGCACCTGCAAAATTCTGAAATAAACTGCAGCATTTATTACTGAATACTATTACTCCATTACTCATTATACAACTTTAGTAAAGCTTTCGACATCATTTCCTACAGCATTCTCCTGGAGAAACTGGCTGCTCATGGTTTGGACAGTTGTATGCTCCACTGGATAAAAAACTGGCTGGATGGCCAGGCCCAGAGTGGTGGTGAATGGAGTTAAATCCAGCTGGCAACTGGTAACAAGTGGTGCTCCCTAGGGCCCAGTATTTGGGTCAGTTCTGTTTAATATCTTTATCAATGATGTGGATGAGGGGATCAAGTGAACTCTCAGTGAGTTTGCAGATGACACCAAGTTAGGCAGATGTGTTGATCTGCTTGAAGGTAGGCAAGCTCTACGATGGGACCTGGACAGGCTGGATTGATGGGCTGAGGACAATGGTATGAGGTTCANCTAGGAAAAATTTATTCACAAAGGGTTTTAAAGCACTGGAACAGGCTGCCCAGGGAAGTGGTGGAGTCACCAGCCCTGGAGGTATTTAAAAGATGTGTAGATGGGGTGCTGAGGAACATAGTTTAGTGGTGGCCTGGCAGTGTTGGATTAATGGATAGACTTGATGATCTTGAAGGTCCAATTCTATGATTCTATGACACATTCATATTAGAAATGCATCTGCAAATAGCTTTCACAAGCTAATATTATTAAAGGATTTCAGCTTACTGAAAAACCTGGTATTTGTGTTTTCCCATTACAGCATAGCTTTTAAAATCTGAGAGGAACAGGAAAATCATTTGGTATCATCATTAGACATCTTACACACTTACTCTTATTTTTTGTCTATGAAATCTCTAGAGAAAAAAAAAATCTCCATAATAAAATTTACCTAGTAAAAGAATCAACTAAGATGCCAGTTAAAGAGAAATATGTGAAATGATCAATTAGAGTAAAGTGAAAAGAAAATAATATATTTACTCAGTACAGAAGAAATTACCTGTTTACTTGATATTTTATTATGTGGCTGATTTTCACTTCTTGTAACTTTGGAATCTTCTTTAACTACAAAAGAATGCATTCCTTTGAAACACTCTTAAAAATCATAATAAAACTAAAAAATTGAGTAACCCCATACAAGTATACAGCATTGCATTAATTTGAATGGCTGCACTGAGTATTTTATTTGTACTTTATAGGCCAATTAGTGTCTGCTTTTCTTATAGGATAAAATAAAATGAAGTATATGCAAAAATATGTGTAATTTTATATTCTACAAATATGATCACAAGCAAATTTTCAAAGCCAAGTTGAGAGGTTTATTTGTTTTGGTTTTGTATCAGATGGGTGGAAAGTCAACATAATGCAGAACAGCTTGATTAAAAGGTTCAGGATTAAGTGTGGAATAAACTAATATGCGCACCAGAGATATCATTTAACAATAACAAGTGCAATGTAGGGTTTATATAATAAACTACTTTCTGTCAATAACTACAAAAAAAAATCAATAAGCATTTCAATGAAGATCAGATAAGGCAAGCAGTTCTCCTAATCAGAGTTTCTAATTTTAGTACTTACATTTTTTATATGGCTCCTGTTTTCTCTGCTGACCTTTAAAGCTGCTGTCATTGAATCCTGCCTTATAGAATTGATTGCCAGTTCCCAGCTTGATTTCCTGAGGTAGAACTGCACCCTAGGATTTCAAGCATCAAACTTAACCAGAAAACTATGTATCTATCATTTACATAGCAGTCCCATATGATTAGCTCTTTCCAGAGCTACACATCCCCTGTGTAACAGTACTCTCATCCAAAGGACTTATTTGTAACATTAACTCTAAAGTTTTCCAATGTAATGAACTGACATACAAAATTAAGTACCTTCATATTTTGAACCAAGGGATCTGTTTAAAGTTTACGTACTAACCTTCTCATGCATGTTTTGTTGAATGTGGTGAGACCTCCCAGAACTCTGCAATGATTGCCATATGCTGCAGAATTCATCATCTTGCTTACTCTGTGTCTGACAAAATTAGAAACAACACCCACAACAATCTCAGCAATGATAAACTCTACTTTTAAACAGCCAATCATATACAAAGAGATTTGGAAAATAAGGTCCAACTTTAACAGTGCTCAGATGACAGAAATTTTCATGCTGATGCTAGTAGAACTTGCAGGTATTTCATTTATGAAATATGCTATTGTGGTGGGTTGTATTTATATAACAACTTTTCCCAAGAATTACTATTAAGTTGAAATAAGGTTAGTTTGTTTTGAGATTGTTTTGGTTTTGTTATTAACTGAAGTTATGAGTACAGGAAAGATCACTAAATATAATTAAACTCAGATAATAATTCAAAATGGTTTCAAAAGCATGCTCTCATACTGGTAGTATTCTTAAATTTTATTATTAATGCCTTATTTTGTAAGGTCTTATGACAATCAGGCACAACTGCTTCATATCACATGTATGTTACTACAGAACTGAAGCCCAGCTACGTAAAAACCAGTTAATCTAGAATCTAAACAAGGATAACACAGGATATTACACTTATCCAAGAACTGCCACAAGTTCTGCTGCAGTCTGTATCTGATGTACTAAAACAAAGCTATGTTAATCATGAGAAAAGGACACCCACTCTAAATAGGGGGCCAAAATAAATATTGAGATATTTGGGTCCAATACTAAATGAATCAGAACACTCACTTTATTTTTCTGATTGCCACTCAGAAATGATCCTTTCTGGGGTGAGTTAGAGTTGCCCTGATTTTCAGCCCTGAGACTGTAATGCTGTCTTCCATTCAGTTGCTAAATTATTGAGTGAAAAAAACCAGAAGTGTTTTATTGCCTTAAATTTTCTTTTGGAAAGTAGTTTTTCTTGTATAGACTTAGAAAATATGAGACAATTCTTCTCAAACATACCTACAGCAACATGAAGTTACTCATTAAGCTAACTTCCTTAAAAGAAGCCACTTATTAAAAAATAAAGCATAATTAAACCAATGAGAACCCCAATTCACCTCTAATTTTTTCTCCTTTATTGTATTTTCAAAGTAAATAATAACCAAGAAGCAAAATTGACAATGAAATAATTTATCCTCTTTCTGAGCATGGACAAACTCAGTCTACTTGGAACAGAGCTTTAAGAAAAGAATTGAATCTCTGTCCAAACAAACAATTTGTTGACACCAAATGCAGTGTCACTGCTCAAAACTACGTATTTGTCTCTGGGAAATGCTACTGGAGCTACTCAAAGTGAAACAACTGTCAACAAAGAACTTTTTATCCCTTTCATTATTGAATTAACTCATTTCTCCATGATAAGGATTATTCTACTTCAAATATACTAACAGAAATATTAAATTTTGTTTGTACCAATGAAGGTAACTAGCATGGTCATAATTCAGCTTCTAGGGAAAAACATTTTCTGTACAAATGAAAGGAATGTCTTACTTGAGTAGGAACAAAAAGGGAGCGAGGAGAATGGTTGAGGCCTCCCAAATGCACTTTTTGTGAGCACACAGATGACAGATCAGATGCATATGAATTGTAGTTATTAACAGCTGGCTGAGGTTTAACTATGGCCGTCAGTTTTTGATTTCCCATTTCTGACCGACTACCATGAGACAGATTAATTAAGGCACTTGATGGCAGACGATAACCTCTGGCAGGTGAGCACCTTAAAAAAAAAATTAAACAGTTATTTCTTGTAGTTGAATTGTTGACACTTCAATATATCTGATTTAACAGCACTGCTGCCGGTATGCCAAAAGATGACTCGAGTTTGAGCAGCAGAAGCTGAAAACTGTATCCAATATTGAAATCTAGCACCATCACACACCATTTTTATCCCACTGTGCTCTTCTTTGGCCTCTGGCTCTCAAAACCAGAAAACAACAGAATTGCTACTACTCCGAGTTTACACGGTATGTTTCAGTGCTGAGCTCAAAGAAATTTTAGATGAGTGAATTGTTACAGCATAGTTCTGTAGTAAATATTTCTGTAAAAAAAGTATGAACCAGTAAACTTCTTTTTCTGAGATCAAAACTGAAGAAGTTAAGCGCATTTAATCAGTTTTATATCTTCATTTATGATTCTGAAAGTTTATCTGTGTTACAGGACATGCTATTGCAAGGGATAGGATTGTTTTACGCTCCCTTAACACAGGAAATAGGTAAGATACTCCTCTAATTTCTGTCATAAAGAACCTAATTTATCCAAGAACAACAGTAAAATGAAGCCTGCAGGGTAAAGAAGTGCACTTAGAAATTTACTTGCTTACTTAAATACAAAAGAGTTATGGTGTTTAAAACAAAAGCATTAACCATGTCTCCACCTCCTGAAGATCAGTTTAGGTTTTTAATGGTGGTTAGAATTTAGTGCCTAAGTATCAATTACTGAAAATTCAGCGTCCTTATTTCAAATGAATAGATGATTACTATTTTTTAATCTATATGTTAAAGACATTCTGATAATAACCTGCTTGCTACATATTTGTTTTAGAAATACATTTAGATCTAGTTCTTTATTCTGCTGGTTGATACTTGCTTTCTGCAAATCAGAAGCTTCTTAATAAACAAAAAAGCCTAAAGAGCATTTCCAAAATATAGTATGCTTCATAAAAATTATCCCTACTCAAAGAGAAAAAAGAAACACAAAAGAAATAAAAACTAACATTGTTGAGAAACAGTCTTAAAAAGAAAAATTAAAAATACTCAACCAAACCAAAGGCAAAAATTTTATGTCATCTATACCAATAGCATGAAATGACTATGAAACTCCCTGCACAAACCTTATAGTTAGGCCTCCAAGGAATTCTTCATCAAACAAAACTTCGAAGAGCACATCTGTTTCTCTACTGGCTATAGAAAACAAAGTAAAAAGTCATCCTATATATGTAATAATATCTGATTTCCTCTAGATTATGAAAATAACTCTACTAGTTATGTAATAAATAATGGAAAAATCAAAACCTAACTACTTAGCAACAACAAAAAAGTCCTTATTCCTTAAATGAGTAAATTTCATTAACCACAATTTGGAAATGCTGCTCAAAGTCATATACGGGTGCCATTTTACATATACTTTCAACCAAAATGTACCATGCAAAACAACTTATTTACCTGCACTAACAGAACTGCAATCTATAGCAGAATGTCACAGTTGTCAGAAACTGCCAGAAAAGATGCAAGCCATCTTTACATTCATGCAGGCAGAAACCAACAGCTTTAACATTATCTTCTTGCATAATGACAGACTAATACTCCTTTAAAATTATAATAGTATAAAACAATCACAGAGAAAATAATTCCTCTGTAAAAAAGCTGCATGTAAATCTAGTCTATTCAAGATTCTGTTGGATGGAAATTGAATGAGAAAGCAACTACTTAAACACCAGGTAAGAAAACAATTTCTATCAGAAATCTACTAGATCTCAAAGTGTGATTCAGTAATCCAATGTGATTTGGTAAATCCTTTAGTTTACCCAAAATAAATTCATGCATAGTCTTCTTGTCAAAGAAGATATATATCCACACCATTTAACAGAAATGGCATATTGCCCAGTAAAAAACAAGTTCCAAATAAAACAATTTGAGACAAATCATATTCGGTAATAGTTTATGTTCAATCTAAGCATTAAACTGTTTTTATCTCTACTTAACTTTGCCTGTAACTTAATTTTGTTCCTCTTTTGCAGCCTGTGTTCTCTCATTGATCTCTCTGCCTTCTTCATATTACGAAGGAACAAAGGGGAAGTAATTTCTTATTCAAAATACAGCTGTGTAACACGTGAAATTAAAATAGAGTATCTGTAGTTTAATTCAAAACAGTAAATATGTCATTAGTGGCTTCAAGTTGCTTATGCTTCATGGGTGAGAAATTTCGGTGCATTCACAACTGTTGTGCTAAACATTTTTGAAACCTGCTTTCACATCACAAGCTGAGATATTATATAGCTATAATGCTACAATTATGAAGTAAATATTACCTCCTTTAATTCCTATAATGGTACCTCGAAGACCAACTGGAACAGAAAAGTTCTCTCTCACATTGACAACACGGTCAAACAGTCTATACTCTGCATCTCGATCGGGAACAACCCCATTCTGTTGCTCTAATGGCTAACAATAACCAAAAGACTGTATTAATATTAGAAAAAAAACAGGGATAACAATCAAAATGCATTTATAACAGTATATGAAACACACTATAGAAGCAAACTTTCTGAAAAACAAAACCAAACCAAAAACCAAACTATTGTTTAACAACATAGATTCTTCCCTTCCCAGACACAAAGCAAAGGTTTTTTTCGCTTGCAACTCTCACTCACTGCTTCTGCCCAAGAAATGGCAGTGCTGTACGTGATCCAAGGTAGTCCAAGGGGATCAGTTTAGACAAAATAAAACCATCAAGTGTAACATGTATCAGTAACATGGGTATCTGTGAAATACCAGGCAAGATGAGCAGCTCATTCTATGTCAAAAACTGAACACAAAGCAAAACAGGGAAGAAGACACATTTTATTTTGCCTTTGACAGAGCACTGGAACAGGCTGCCCAGGGAGGTTGTGGAGCCTCCTTCTCTGGAGATGTTTAAAGCCCGCCTGGACGTGTTCCTGTGCAACTTGGTTTAGGTGATCCTGCTCCAGTGGGGGGTTTGAACTAGATGATTTTTCGAGGTCCCTTCCAATCCCTAACATTCTGTGATTCTGTGATTCATTATACAGGCAGTATGAACTGCTGAAGCATTTAGAACAGAAGGTAGAAAACAACTAAAGTCAGTATAATGCATGATAGTGCTTGTAGTGACTAGAAATTCTCTCCTTTTAAAGACAGACTATTGTTCTCAAGTTGATTTTCTAGAAGGCATCATAAAACTTTTTCTTCCACCAATACTGTCAAAAAATTCCACTCTCTGAAAGTTGGTAAGCTTAGGTAAAATAAAAACGATCTGGGCAACTTAATTTTTGGAAAAAAACTTTTTCGCATTACTTACTCTGTACAGCAAATGGGGTTTCACAGTTACTCGCACCTTCTTGTTGCTCTTTCTCTGCTAAAGGAAAGGAACAGAAAGTCATTACAACCTAGGTAAGGAACCAGCACCAGATTTCAGGTACCACAAAACACCTGAAAAGATAACGCAGAATACTTTTGCTTCTTTCAGATAAAGGTATAGATCTCTCATGAAGGCTTTCGGATAACTAAGTCCAGTTTTTAAGACATTACTGATTTCTTACCAAAGGTTTTGCATTGTTTGGCTAATGCCAGAATTCACAATTTTATTAACATGTCCCTGAAAGTAATTCAAAGAAATCAGCCCATTATTTCATGTGGGTTTGCCCTTAGCTTTTGCTTTAGTAATTTCCTTGGCCTCTTTTTTGATCTGTGGCCTTTGGAAAACAGCTTTCTAATGTTCCTCAGACCAAAAAGAAACTGCAATGGAAGAACAGCTGGGATTGCACTTAGAAATTGCTCTTCAGTAGTTCAGAATATATACTGACACCTGTTCCTTTCTCAAATCACTAAAAGGCAGAGTTCAGATCATGGTCTAATGCTGCTAAATAGCCTCAAAAACAGTGAGTCAAGTAAAAAGATCAATAATGAGCTCTTTTGAATTTCTGGGACAATTCACATTACAAATTCAGATCTTACACTGCATTCTGTATTCTTTTTTTTCTTTGGAATGAAAAATAATCTTCAGTTCTCTTATTCTAATTCAAGGACTTGAAAAATAATGAGCAGCTGCTTTTTGGTTCACCTCTGCTCACAATGACATCAAGCTGCATACCTTGCATTTCTCTATTTCTTCCTCAATTTTCTCAACAATGGCTGCATCCAAAATTTGCAAGTCACAAGATGAGCGAGACAAAGCAGACACAGGATGTGCCTTTAACCAGACAACAATTTCTTGAACTTTCTCAGCTCTAAATAAAAAACAACATGAATTAAAACTTTCAACTGCAGAAATTATTTCACCACATTCCCTGATTTAATCAGTCAAGTATTATGCTACAGGCACAATGCTTGTATACCTTCATAAAGTAACAGAATTTAAGAGTTCTGTATGAGTTTACAACAGGAGTAAAAGAAAAACCCCAAAACTGAATCATGCAATACTGTTTCAAAACTATAACCTGAAGCTTTGTCTCAGAAAAGTCTTACAGTAAAAAGTCCTACAATGGTATATTTGCCTGGTAGGAGTCCTGTGGAGTGCAGCATCACGCAGACTTACCAACTCAAGCCCGTGAAGAGGGCTTACCACCTAATAATAAAAGCTTTTTTAATGTTAGTACACTGTATCTGGAACCCAAGTTGCTCCTTGTCTCCCATGAAACTGGCTGAATATATAATAAAAATGTGCAAAGTACCTTAAATTCTGTATATGTTATTTTTCAAATTCAAAGTGATCTTAAATAATTAAATTAATTATTGCTTATCTTCCAAAAAAATTATCTTTTTGTGACTTCATGACTATTCATAACTATACTTACCTGAAGGTTACTTTAAAGGCAAGAATTATGAGTTAGCCATCAAAAATTAGATTTCTCATTTATTGGAGTTGAGATAGGAATCTGACAGAGACTTGGGACTCCACAAGTGGAATGTACAACATTCTGATAATTTTTTCAGAGTCATCAATGAACAGTCATGATGCTCAAGGGACAGCAAAGTTTCAGTTATAGAGCAGCAACCACAAATTTCACCAAAAAAAAGGGCTTACCCATTCTCATCCTCTCCAGGCCAAATATCATCTTCATAGAATATATCTTCCTGGCTGTTCTTGGCTATATAATTAAATAGTTCAGGGACCCTAAAAAATGAATATTTGGAGGACAAATTTAGCTATACATCAGCACAGACCACAAAAAAGCCTTGTCAAAACAAACTCTGAATGGCTTAAAAATTTCTGGAGCCCAGATGGATGATTTTTTACTTAGTGTCATACTGTCCTTTTGTTAAGAGTAAGCTGCTGACAAAATGACCCTATCCCAAAATATGCTTCTCCTTGGAAAGAGAGACTGTTGGAAGGAGAATACTGGAATAAGAAATTCCATCAAGCAATCTCCAAAAGCAGACTCATCAGTTCTTAGAAGATCTGTGTCCAGAGGACAGAATTCAAAGACTGATATGAAGGTGGTTAATTTGGATGAAATTAATATACAATATTTACCTTTCTAAATACTCAGCAAGTAGTTGTTCTACTGCAGAAGAATACATCCATTCATTTCCAACTTTCTTAGTATAGCCAGGAACTTCTTCATTTTTCTTATTGAACTTCAAGTTTAGTCCTACATTTGCTTTGTGATCTCCATGAGGGCTGGAAATAAGAAAAAGTTTATTAACTTGCAATAATATATATGTGTACGTATATTAAAAAACCAAATGTACATTCTCAGCCTTAAGCCACAGAAAAATTAAATTCATTGTATTGTTTACTTGTTAGCATTGTGACAGCTGTAAATGTTACAGGATATAAGCTGTGCTATGGTAGCTGTCCACATGCGTGCTCATACCTTACTGCAAAGGAGGGTAGGAAATATTTTACTTTTCTTCCTTAATTGACATCTAATCAACCACAATCTACCTGGCATTTACCAAGACATAGAAGGATGTCCCTGAACAATCAGTGAGGAACAAATGTACACCACTTCTTTAGTGAGCTGTCCTAGAAAACAATTCTGACATTCGGAGAACTATAGGGATAGCCTCCCTTATGTTATTTAAGCAGTTTAGACTTAACTAGTTCTAAAAAAAATTACAGGTAGGATTATTATCCCTTTATACTAACAGTAACAATAAGTACAATAAAATTAAATCTCAGTTTCACTTTTTATTTTCAGTGTGGCAAAGCCAGTTCAAAATCCTGCTTCAATTATGCAAGTAGCTAAGCAGGAAAGTCAATTTATGTCTTTCTACAATACTAAAGCCAACAGAATAAATTTCCAGGAAGCAAGAATTAAAGAGAAGTTTGTGATAGGAGAGAAAACCACTCCATATTAAGTCAGTTCATGGCAAACATGCTTTATAAAAAGCTTCACATCACAAAAGAGTTATACATTATACTACTTAAACATAGTAAAAGTTCTGTAGAGTTGTATTGGAACTTAGAAGCTTTTCTAGAGTCAAAATTCATAAAAAACTTACTTTTTCTTTGATCCTCTTCCAATAAAGATACTCCCTGTAAATCTGGAGACAAGATATCCACTTACACCAAGACGGCTGGCCAAAATATATGCAGGATTGTATTTCACACAATATTTCTTTAAAACAAACAAACAAAAAATATTGGCAAATCCTGAAGGATAAGGATTTTTATACAAAGGGCAAATGAATAATATGGAAGCATCCCTTAAAGACATTTACCATTACAAAATATATTGACACATTGTTTAAGCTTTTACTAGAAGCACTTACATGTTGGTTCTGTATTAAATGGTCAAGCTGAGGTTCACACGGAATATTGAAAACTACACGAATTCTACCTTCTGTGATCACATCACGTGAATCCTGAACCTTGGAAAGAAACAAGATACATCTAAAATGTTATTTAAAAACAGCAATCTTTGAATATTAGACCTCATAGCCTACTTTATCAACATTTTTTCTGCAGTAGGCACAGAGATGCTTTGGGATTCATTATCTTGCCTTGACCTGTACACTGCTTCTTCACAGAGGCAATCAAACAGCATTAAAACAAAGAAATCCATGACAGAGAATGGTCCAAAATGGGAACTCTATGTATTGAAAATCATCCCAAATAATTAATAAATATAATCCCGCAGGCAAGTTATGCTACTATTTCCCTGTTATACCAGCAACAGTGAAAGCAGGGAAAAAAACCTACTCCTTAACTAAATCGTCAGTAAATCTAAGATTCTAGCTAGTAAAATGTCCTCTACTGCCACACAACATCCTAGATTATTTCAGCCTTGAAAATAAAGAAATCTATAGGGGTAAAAAAATACAAAATTATTGGAACTAACTTCTCCCATGCAGCCGTAGTAAGGAGATCCCAGCATAAAGGCTGTACTTCCAGGAGGAAACAAGTCATTCAAAGTTTTGATGTTTGAAAAACAAGAGTCAAAGGCTTTGATATCCTACATGAAAAAGACAAAATTTATTATGTTAAATACCATTCAGTTCTAGTAGAGTCATTAAAAAGGACATATAATTAGAAGTTTATTCTAAAACATAACCTGAGGTTGAAATAATTCATGGAAGGCAAAGAAGTTAATGCTGTATTACAAATGCTGTTACACAAGCAACTGATATGTTGTAGGACACCACTACTTCATTCAAAATGTCATCAGTAAAAAGATTACAAAGGCCATTTTTTCAGTAAGATTTCCAAACTATGCAACAAGGTCCCAGATTTTGTGAGAAAATACTTGCCCAAGCACAGTATGGGAGGTTTTTTATACAATGAATTACATTAAGATGCTTATTTTTCCTTTTAAAGGAACATACACTCTTTCCTCTGCATGCTTGTCCACCCCAAAGGAGTAAGGAGCTATGTGCAAGAAGATACTTAACTTGTATATTTACCTTGACAACAGTTTGGTAAACAAAAGGAAGAACTTGTTTTGACCACTGCTTCTCCAAATAAACTTCTCCATTTTGGTTTAGTTGATACCTATTACCAGTGAGTAACTGAGCATATACAACTATTGATGTTTCATGAATAATTATTCCTTTTCTTCTCTGGTAGCTGAATAAAAAACGTAACATTTAGTTTTGATTACAAAACACAGAATTGAACCAAGAGGGTATAAATAATTGCTTGGGGAAAAAAAATACTCTTAAAAAAGGATTCTAACAGTTTGCTTTCTGGCTTACAAAAAACAGAATAAACAGCTTAAATGACTGCTTATCCACTACTGTATAGCCATCACTACGTAGCCGAATGTGTTAATTTAAACACATTTTACCTTTACAGTGAGGTTAGGGGTACTTAAAGCAGTTAAGTCAAAAGATAATAAAATAGCAAGCTACTGTAACTCCGTTGTGCTCTACTGGGCACCTCCACTCCAGAAGAGCAAGAGCTGTATTCAAATTTGACAATGCTAAGCTATTGAAGTTGTATCTTGACACTGTATGACTCCATTCTATACACTTCCTACAACGGAAGATTACTAAGATGAGAACAGAAAATTGAGTGGGAGTACAAGGAAACTCATTTGAGAATTCTTCTGTAACAGCATCTAACTTTAAATACCTAGGAATTAACTCCATATGTTCTGAAATTTCAACATACGCTCTTTTATGTTGTTTTTTTCTTAAATTCCAGCAGAACCATTAACCTTAGCAGTTCTTCTCTGCTATTTAGGTCTGTAATACAGCAACAAAAATAGCCAGGCTATAACATGCAAAGTTATATTTTAACTTTCAAAGTTACTTACTGTTCTGAAATGCCTTGAACATCTTTTAACCACATGCTTTGCTCCTTATCTGAAAGGTATGCCACTTTAGTTGGGGGCACTGTATTTCCCATGTAAAGCTTCTGTGTGCCATGTGGTTCTTCTAAATAAAACCTTGAGAATATTATGAATATTATGAATTTTACCAAACAAGATTAATCTAGATATATCCAATTGTGAGCAAAACTTAATATAGTTAGAAATTACTTGTTAAGCACACTGAAAACTTGCAGCATCATTTTCTCTACCCCTGCCACAACAGGCCACATACTGCATTTTTAATAAAAGATACAAGTGCATGTGCTGAAAGGAAGGTTGTATAGAAATGTTCTCATTTACATTATTCTATGAGGATTTCTGTGCATGCATTTTTCCCTGAAAGTTAAGAATAAGATCTCCCAAACTTCCACGTCTATAGCAAAATACCAAAGGACTATATTTCCACCAAGATAACCAAACCTCAAAACAGTGTTAAAGGTTCTTTCATCAGGTAGCCTTTGATACACGTGGACTAATTGCTGTTAGCAAGTATTACAATTACAACCAAAACTTTTTTACAGCCTAAGAAACATTTTTGAACAAAACAATAAAGATGACAAACAACTCTCTATGAAATGTCTCTTACTTAGTTTCTCCATCTGACACAGCAACAACTCTGGCTTCTTCAAGGTGTGGCCAGTTAACAAAAACACGCTTACCAAGTACTGAACTGGCAACATTTTCTACTACCTGAAAAAAGCACAGAAGTTACTATTAACATATTAAAATATTTTTGTTAAAATATTTTCAAATTGGTTTTGCAATAAAAACTACTCTAGTTAAAGAACAGGTTTTCTTGAAGAAGAGAAAGCTCATTTTAGCTTATTAGACTGTATTTTGATAAGTATTGCACAGTCTCTGATTAGAAATGGAGAATCGTATTTAATTTTTTAGGACAAAGTATAGTATCCCAAGTGTGGCTCTTTATATGTAGAATATAGTTCTAAGACCTGGGTTGATTTAAATTTCTGGTATAGGCTTCCTATGTACATTTCTGTTAAATCACTTAGATCTATGTGTGTCTCTGGGACAAAATAACCAAACTGACAACTTGAGATTAGTGAAATATTTTGTACTTTTGTATTTCAATGAAATAAAGAAACGGCATTTATATCCAGAACTTTGCTAGCATCTGTAATTTTAGTGTCACATTATATGCTGATTATATGCTGGTCTGGAGACTCTGCTTCCTTGCTTTTATAACATTTCCAACTATTAAGTAGTCAGGAGTGAGTCTCACCAACTCCTCATCTGAGAACTTCTGATGGCTACCACAAAGAAATGCCAGAAACTCTACTAAGGAGACTGATTTTTAATATTCTTAAGTTAGGACAAATTTAAATCTTTCAGCAGATTCCCAAAATTCTAGACTGCTCTCCGCACAAATTTAGCATTTTAATCCTAATGTACTTTATTTTTTACTATTGACTCCAATAGCCAACAAAAACTTTCAGGGTGAATTAATACCATTGACATTTTCAGTGAACCAATTCAGCTGATATTTTCAAAATGTATTCTGAGAACGTTACCACCTAATGGTCTTAACTTTGGGCTGGGAGCTAAGAACTCCAGAGTTCTTACTCCAGAAATTAATTAAATGCCTTCAGCATACAGCCATATTTCACCTTCATTTATTAATCAAATTTTAACAACTCATACATAAAGCTCATTTTCAAATCAAGCATTATTAAAATTTAAAAAAAAAATCTAAAGATATTCTTTTAAATTACTTATTCAATATATTTATTTTTTTATTAAATGCTTGGGTTTAAATTTTTTTTTAAAACTTTTTCAGTGCTACTCTATAAACATTTTCCTCCTATAATACACTACTGAGAAGATATAAATAACCAGCATTTAGCAAATTCAGTCTTTTTATGACAAGGTTTTTTTGTCTGTTTTTATCTGTTTGCTTTGCTTTTGTTAGGATCTGAATGTTTACCTGTTCTTTCAAGTTCTTATCAGCTACGATTTCTAATATCATGTTCTCTCCATGGCTGCTTTGCTGAAACACCTGTACACCACTTCTTCTAAGATAGAACTGGGTAAAAACAAAACAGTACATAAAATTTAATTGAACTCTTACATAGTTATCTATTAAATACAATTGAAAATACCAGAAGAGAGAAATCTTTTACCTTATGTTTAATGTGCTTTAAAGTAGGAAATCCACAAAAATATAATGCGCTTTTGTTGATTTTAGTTATTTTATTGTGGGTTATTTCTACATGCCAAGCATCCAAAGGTATTGTTTTATACCTAAAAAACAAATTGCACAATGTTTGCTCATACAGATTAACTTTCAGCTCTAGAAACCCTCATTACTCATTCAATTGCTCATTAATTGGCAAACTTTTGACCTACCTGTAAGGTGGCAATTAATTTAAGCCACTTGGAATCTACACAAAGGACTATAAAACCCCATGCTATTGCTGCAAAGAGACTATTCATTAAGTAAAACACAAAATTTCAAGCTACAGTATGTCCCAATCTTTAATTTTAATTCATTCTCATTGACAAATTCTAAACTAGATTCCATATGGCATTATTCAACTTCACAACTATTCATTCCTGCACGAGACATTACTCGTCATACAATAGAATCATAGAATGGTTTGGGATAGAAGGCACCTTCAAAAGTTACCTAGTTCAGGCCCCCTACAGTCAGCACGGACATCTCTAACTGGATCAGATTGCTCAGAGATCACCAAGTCTGACCATGGATGTCTCCAGGGACGGGGCCTTCACCACCTCTCTGGGCAACATGTTCCAATGTTCCACAACCCTCATAGTAAAAAACTTCTTCCCAATGTCTAATCTAAATCTACCCTTCTCTAGTTTAAAACCATTGCCCCATGTCCTGTCACTGCATGCCCTTGTAAACAGTCCCCCCCGGCTTTCTTGTAGGACCCCTTCAAATACTGGTAGGCTGCTATAAGGTCTCCTTGAAGCCTTCTCTTCTCCAGGCTGAACAACCCCAGCTCTCTCAGCCTGTCTTCGTAGGAGAGGTGCTCCAGCCCTCTGATCATTCTTATGGCACTCCTCTGGACCCTCTCCATCAGGTCCATGTCCTCCTTGTGTTGAGGACTCCAGAGCTGGACGCAGTACTCTAGGTGAGGTCTCACCAGAGCAGAGTAGAGGGGCAGAATCACCTCTCTCAATCTGCTGGTCATGCTTCTTTTGATGCAGCCCAGGATGTGACTGCCCTCCTGAGCTGCAAGCGTGCATTGCTGGCTCATGTCCAGCTTTTCATCCACCAGTACCTCCAAGTCCTTTTCCACAGGGCTGCTCTTTATCACATCATCCCCCAGCTTGTACTGATAACAAAGATTGTCCTGACCCAGGTGCAGTACCTTGCACTTGGCCTTATTGAACCTCATGAGGTTCACATGGGCCCACTTCTCAAGCCTGTCCAGGTCTTTGCGGGTGGCATCCTGCCCCTCTGGTGTGTCAACTGCACCACTTAGTTTGGCATCATCTGCAAACTTGCTGAGGGTGCACTTGATCCCACTGTCTAGATAACTGATGAAGATATTAAACAGCACTGGTCCCAGTATGGATCCCTGAGGACACCACTTGTCACCCATCTCCCATCTGGACATAGATGCATCAACCACTATCCTCTGGATGTGACCATCCAGCCAATTCATTATCCACCAAACAGTCCACCCATCGAATCCATATCTCTCCAATTTAAAGAGAAGGATGTTGTGGGGAACTACGTCAAAGGCCTTGGAGAAGTCAAGACAGATGACATCCATTGCTCTTCCCTTGTCCACTGATGTAGTCACTCCCCTGTAGAAGGCCACTAGGTTGGTCAGACAGGACTTGCCCTTAGTAAAGTCATGCTGGCTGTCTCAAATTACCTCCCTGTCCTCCAGGTGCTTCTAAGAGGATGTGTTCCATGATATTGCCAGGCATGGAGGTGAGGCTGACAGGTCGGTAGTTCCTGGGGTCCTCCTTTCCACCCTTTTTAAAAATGGGTTGCTTAAGTTTGACTACTACTAAGGTATATTATATTTCCATTTAATCTTGAAATCTCAGCCTGTATTAAATAAAAGTGGCTACTTTCAGTGAGAGCAAAGTGAAAAACACATTTCTGTTCCAACTTTCTGTGCTGGATCCAAATGCTTACTTATTTTTTACAAATTGTCTGGAATTAGTGAACTCATAAATCAGCACTATTATCAAATATTTTTACCAGTCTCTCATCCTTTGTGTCATACAGACTTTAGTAATTCTCTGGAGTGTTCTTGCCAACTTAGCACTGGTTCACCTGTTTTGCAAAGTATCATTTGAAGAAAAGATGCAAATAATTCTACCTTGACATCCACAACAAGTAACAGCCGATTCAACATTTTACATTTTTCAGTATATATACAGTGTATATATATTGGCATATACATGCTTTGGTTAATAATGTAAGAAAAGTATTCTAACTACATTTAGTCTATTGTAAAACAGTTATGTCAGTGTTACCTCGTATGACATCTTTCTATTGCAGGGAATTTCTCTGGCCATGGTGACATATACTGGAACTCTGCAACTTTGTCATACCAATACATTAAGCAAGCACTGTGAGTATTTCTTCTTTTCTCCTCTTCTTTTAGACACTTATTACAGGATTCCATGGCCTGCAGCAGTCGTTTCTGAATTTTATAGAAATTAGCATATGTGAAACTCACAAAAAAAATTAGCATGGAAACATCTACACTGGGAAAGTGTACGCCTACTCTTTTTCTGGTTAATGTGCTAATTTTTTAATTGCAGCCTCACCTTTCTGCAAGTCCCAGCTCTCTGATAAAAATTGGACATTTACAATGGAATGGCTTTGGAAAATGAAGATGACCTTTTTGTAAACATGTTTCCAAAGGCTAGCCATATTTTGCCTTTTATATTTAACATACAAAGAAATATCAGAAAGTTTTTAGGTGTTATCATAAAATTCTGCAAAATCACTACTGAAGAAAGCTTCAAAACCTTATGGATTATTCGAGTAGCAACTGTTATCTTTTGATAGAAGACAGTCCTGTGAAGTATGCCAAACAATTGATAGGCACATAACACCAACTGTGTATGTCTTAACACCTAATCTGCACTTTAATTCTTGTTGTGGTTTAACCCCAGCTGACAACTAAGCACCACACAGCCACTCACTCACTCCCCTCACCCTATTCCCCTCTTGGTGGGATGGAAAGGAGAATTGGGAGAAAAAGCTAAAACCCTGTGGGCTGAGATAATGACAGTTTAATAGAACAACACAAAGAGAGAAGAAACAATAGTAATAGTAATAACAATAATACTAATAAAAAAATATATAAACCGAGTGATATACAACAGAACTGCTCACCACCCCAATGCTGCTGAGGTAGGGTGAAGCTTGCTCAAACCACACACCTTCCTTTCCCCTCCCTGGGAAGCTCCCCCCCAACTACCCTCTTACATAGTGGGCATGTCACTGGCTGGTCTGGTTGTCTGTTCTGCTCCCTCTCAGTTTCTTGTGAAAATTAACCCTATCCAAGGAGAACCCACAACAGTTTTCATCCACTCTTTGATGTACTCAAATCTAATCTGCTGAAAGATAATACAACAATATTTATAATATTGTTATCCTTATGCAAAAAGCAAAAAGTCACTATTTCACTCATCTCCATTAATGTTTTACTGTTTGATTTGTACTTAAAAGTATTCTACCCATTACTGGTGTTCATGTGAACATGTGAAAAGATTTTCTGTAAAAAAAAAAAAAATGGGCTGCATATCAAATCTTTCATTTCTTTTACTTACAGATTTTCTGTATTTTTATATGCATACAGGAATAGAGCTTTTTTCTCAAAGAATCCCTTACTTAAGACCTCTGTAACTTGAAGCTAACTTTGCTTGTGGCAACTTAACTTAGCTTTACTCTCCAGTCAGAGAACATTTACATTTCTCTGTGGTCTTATCAAGTGTTAAACTTCCATTTAATTGCATGTCTAACTGTTGATTAATTAAGAAGTTTAGCAAATTTGTTATGAAGCTTTTATAGACACCAGACATGAAAAGAATTTACCTCATCAATAAACGGGATTAACACTACAGCTTCCCATTCTTGCTGTTTTCCATTTAGGTCAGTTTTAAAATCCGGTGGATAATACTCTATAATAGGAGAATCTTGACTAACCATCAAATGCTGGGAAAATACAATAGAGGAATTAAACAATATTAGAGACAATTTAGAACTAATTCTAGGAAGAATCATAGAATCATTTAGGTAGGAAAAGACGTTTAAGACCATTGTGTCCAACAGACAGCAGAAGGCTGGTATTAAAACTAATTCAAGGCTGAACAGTAATTCAACATTTCTTATTTTACTGTCCTAGTCTGAAATTGCTTAGCAAAGGCAAAATTTCATTTTTATTACTAACTTTACAATGTACTAAGAATAGTAAGACGTAGAAGTATTTAACCATACACGTAAAACAAGAAGACATGCAAAAAATATCACAAAATAGTTACTTCAAAATAAAGGAGTCAATCAGTAAATGACAGCTAAATGCAATTTAATGATAAATCCCACCTGGTAGCATTTAGGTAGCAGATCTTTGCTAGCTGATGGAAGTACAGCAAGAAGCTGTTCAAACGGCATGAAAGGTTTTCCCAGTTCAAATTTGATTTTGAGTTCACCGATGTTGTGAATATCTGACAGATAAGGTGCATAATGATAAGGATAGTACCTGCATGGGAAAAAGACTCCTCAATTACCTGATTTAATTCTAGCACAGCAGTGTTCACAGATCAGAAATGAACAGGACTACATTAAATGTTCCCAGCATATAAGGTGAAATATCGCTCAGTCTTTAAGCAGTTTTTCCATTTGACTCTTTTTCTTACCAGCTCCATGACTGAACTCCATGGTAGTAATAATGTAAAATCCATTGTATTGCCTGGACATAACATTCAGCTTGATCAGCCAAGAAGTCACTTAAAAGAAAAAGGAAAGTTACTCGTTACTTTTTCTCATTTTCACTGGTATATAAAAATGACTTGGCACCTTGTACATAGAAATTAAGATAGAGCATATTTGGAACCCAGTAAGATCTAATAAGACCATGTTTTTTTAGATCAATTTAATAGTCATTGATTTTTTTTCCTCTGGTCCTCAAATACTTATTACAGAAAAACGTGACTTGCATCTTTTCTTGCCTTAACCAAAAGCATCACTGCTGCAGCACACTGCCAAGTGTTCACTGGTTTTGACATGGATGAATATTCTATCTTGCATTAAATATATGCAAAGACTTGTCTTTGGTTTAAAGAAAAAAAGAAAAAAACAAGGAAAAGAAAAAGCATACACTTACTCAGAAACTACTTCTACACCCATTTTAGTCATGTAGTAAGTTCTTTTGTATTGCCTAAACTCAGTTTCAAACAGATCGTCATCTTCTTGTTCATCTTCCACCACAACTGAAAAGCAGTCAAGAAAAAAAAAAAATAAGAAAAAAAAAAATGTTCACTTCTCTACTAGAAGCTGGTTTGCAGACATTCAGTTTTGACTTAATGCTTTAACATTTTTCCTGAATTCAGTTATAGGTAGTCCTTGCACTGAAAGACATTTCCTACATGTGGAATGAGTTTAAAACATAACCAACAATGAAAACACCCCAAAGACATATAAAAATCTGTTAATCTGTGCCTACCTGTATAATAAAATACCTAAGCATATAATTATCAAAAACATAATGTTGGAAGATTTGCTCATTCATTCCTTTAATTTATCATGGAAATAATGGTCAGCTAAGAAGCACTTCAAAAGCTTTAGCACCACTCCCTCTCATCATAAGCCAGTGATGTGCAGTTCCATTTCTCAGTAGCTGACTATATAAATCTTTCATTTAAATTAAGGTCACATCTGACATGAAATTCTTACAGATCTTCGAAATCTATACACGAATTAAAAAGGTTTGTGGTTATATGTATATAGAAAATTATTTGCACTTACTTTTAGAAGTCACTTCACCTTTGTTTTTTTCTAAAGCAGCCAAACATATAGCATTTTCCTGAGCCTATTAAAATAATATTTGAGATAAAGAAAAAATACAGAATAATATACCCATACCTCGTTCACAACCATATAATCTGCAACTCAAAATGCTACAATCAAGATGTATAATTATTATTTAGCATAAATCCCACCACATTTCCTTCTCTTGTAATTGCCTAAGAAAAATTATTTTATCAGAAAAAAGAACAGATTAGATAAAGGAGCAGTCTCAAACAAAATCTCAGCTACCTTTAAAAAATATCTGAATATTTGTTTTCCAAAATACAACTATTTCCAAAACCGTGCAGTACACATTTAAGCATTTTTACCTACATCATGCTACAGCAGCAGTAAGCAGTCAAATTTTTCATCAGTAAATTTTCAAGAGCTCAAATTACTTTTGTGGGAAGTAACGATACAAGAAATTTTGCTTTAGAGAGTCAAACAAGCCAAACATTCACTTCATTCTCATACTACAGTCTTTTGTGTACAACACTGAGTAGCTTTCAATAAGCAGAATCTGAAAGGCCAGAAGACTGGCCCTTTTCCCTGTACCTGAGATATCCAAGCTCCTGACTGTCACTGCCATTCAAAGGATCAGTCAAGATGGCTAGCTAATACTATACAGCTGCTCCAAACTTCTGTGGCAAATAAGAAAACAACCACAAATAAAGCACACCTTATTAACAGAAGAGCTAAGATCTTGCTCTTGCAAACCACAAACTGCACTAAAGAACAGTATAACTACATACAGTGACAGATTAAAATTGAAGGAATTTTCTGCTGCCACTCTACACTCTGCTGAAGGCATATATTGAAGGATAGCCAATGGAGGTTGTGGTAGGGAACATGACAGTGGGGCACAGTCAAGATACAGAGAAAGGTGCGGTTCCTTATTAGTTAGTTATATCTAGAATTGCAGGCTTAATAACCAATCTGAGATAGCTCACACCAATGAAATTGCTATCTATTAATTGTCAAATACTTGGCCAATATCAAGACACACATGAATGATCTATCAGTGTATCCGGAATATATAAAACTTCCAGCAGGCTATGCATTGAAAAGCAAAATTTTAAAGCATAGAAAGTTTGACTATAACTCAGCCAGAAGTAAGTTTTGCTGCTGTTGAGGAACAGATAAGTTGACATAAAGCATTAAATTATGGGTTTACAGGACTTCAAAAATCATGAGAATCTCACTGTGACTTAACCATTTCACCACTCACAACCAGCAAAGCATACAGCTCCTCAAATATTACATTTTACTATCTTCTGATCTCAAAAAAAAAAAATAAAAATAAAAAAATCTCAGAACAAACCAATATGCCATTTAATTTGTATAAGATAAAATGACTGACTTTCCAAAATTAACATTCTTATTTCCAAAATTGTACACTAACCTTTTGCTTCTTTTGTTTATTTTTTCTGGCCTCCTCTGCTGCAATACCAGCTGCCTCATTGAGGTATTTATTGCCTACTTTGCTTTCAAACCATTTTAGGTCTACAAAGACTTCACTAAAGTGTTCACGATCAAACTGTGGAGAAATATTAAAATAAGTATAAATTTAACATCTCTCAAATATTTCCAGAATGCTAAATTAATAATGTGTTCTTAGTATATACATTAGACTCCAGACATCTGGAGTCATTCGTACATAAACATTTTGCCCTAGAGATACAACTAAGATGCTGGTTAAAGCACAGATCATATGATTCAGTCTTTTTCTTCTTATGTTATTGTAAAATCAGACAACTGATTGGATCCCATCAGTTACATGACAAAACAGCTGATTGAACCACTTGTAAAACACAGTTACTTAACAGTTTATTAAAACTACAGCATGGTGTATTTTAAGGCACTATATTGAGGTTATATTCAACAGACTATACCTTTCTCTACAGTGCAATTTTGAAGTTACTTACATCTGACAATCTTGTGAGATATTTCTCAAAGCGTTTTAAATTCAGATGCCCATTTTCATTTATGTAACCTATTGGGAAAATAAAGCATGTTTTTAAAATTAACCCTTTAACAATTTTAAAATTTCAATTTAAATGCCCCATAGATAATAGAATGCAATCTTGCTGGTTGTCTAAAGAAAGTGTAATAAATGCTGAACATTGTAACATGGCTAAAAAGGCTAATAAATATTAACGCAGGTATGTTAATGTTTCTAGTGTTCTTACCTCCCAATTCTGGCAAGACAGACATGTATGTTCTATAAAGTAGCGGCAGTGCATCATGATTAATGTGTAAATGAGGTAGGTGAGGAATAAAATCATTTCCCACAAGGAAACCCATTAAGATCCAATCATCTATTATCCTTTCAATATCATATTCAAAGGAAATCTTATCCTGGGGGGAAAAAAACCCAAACAAAACCAACAAATAAATCAAAACCAAAGAAGTATAATTTTTAGTATCACATTTGCATAAAATGATCTCATACTTTTTTCAGTCAGATCTCCATTAGAACTTACTTTTACTGGTGAAAATTCATAATCAATATATTCTCTCATCAGTGATAAATGCAGCAAATGAAACGTGGTTTCCTCTGGTGCACATGCTCTATAAATTATTCAAAACATTAAGTTAATTATTTATAAACACACTTTCAACATGAATATAAATCCAAGGTTACCTAAAACCAAGTAATCTTTTTAGATTATATGAGAGTAAAGTTAAATCAGTTTACCTTTGGGATTTTTTACCACCAAATCTGACTTCTTCTCTTAAGAGCGCAAAGTGTGCCTCATGACTTGTTAATCCCAACATAATCTATTACAAAGAGATATTAGAAAGGTTTAACTTCCTTTTTTTTTTTTTTAAACTGTTACTCAACATTTGAACAGTATAAAGAAATGTTGATGTTCTGTTCCATTACAAATTCCAAAGTTTGCTTGCAAACCAGGTGGCCAAGAAGGCCAACAGCATCCTGGCCTGTATCAGAAATGGTGTGACCAGCAGGAGTAGGAAGGTGATCATGCCCCTGTACTCAGCACTTGTGAGACCACACCTTGAGCACTGTGTTACACACACAGGGCACCACAGGATAAGTGAAGTGCTGGGGCCTGGCCTGGCCTGTGGGCCCCAAGCGGGAATTGATCTATGGATGAGTCACAACCCAGCAGTAAGTTTTGTTCCCCAAGGCCCCAGAGGCAGAACCTGGCCCAGCTGTGTGAGGCCCCAACTGCCCCCAGGTGATCATGGTTGGAGTGGTGGGTGAGGCTAGAGATATATCAACCAGGAACCAACTAGTTTGGGAGAAGCAACAAGGAGCTGATCAGTTTGGAGAGAGTTCCTCTTAGGGGCAGCTTGCTGAGCTCTCTCAGTGGTGTGTTCCCCCTTGGCTGATTTGAGATGAATAACACAAAAGATGACCGTGTGCTGAGGGTATGTTGCTGAGTTTGGTGTTGGCCTGAGGAAGGAGAGAGCTAATAGTATAATAAGAAGGATGTTGAGGTGTTGGAGAGGGTACAGAGAAGGGCAATGAAGCCGGTGAGATGTCTGGAGAATATGATTATGAGGAGCGCCTGAGGGAACCATGATTGTTTAGCTTGGAGAAGAGGAGGCTGAGAGGAGACCTCATTGCTCTCTACAACTACCTCAAAGGAGGTTGTGGTGAGGCTGGTGTTGGTCTCTTCTCCCAAGTAACTAATGACAGGACAAGAGGTAATGGACTCAAGTTGCAGCAGGGGAGGTTTGGATTGGACATTAGGAAGAAGTTCTTCACTGAAAGAGTGGTCAGGCGCTGGAACAGGCTGCCCAGGGAGGTGGTGGAGTCACCATCCCTGGAGGTCTTAAAAAAACGAGTGGATGTGGCACTTTGAGACACAGTCTAGGGGTCAGGGAGATGCTGGACAAAGGTTAGACTTGAGGATCATAGAGGTCCTTTTCAACCTAAACGATTCTATAATTCTACAAAATTACATGCTTGTTTAATAACATTTTAGAACCCTATGCACTTAGGAAGACATCAAAGACATACACACTTCATAAACTTCTATTGTTTGTACTATTTTAACTGCACATACCAAGTCAGCATCTAAGCCATAGAGACAGTGTCTTGTGTTTGGATCATGATGAGGCTTTGCTTTTTCTGATCTGATGAACTCCATAATTTTATGCTCACCTTCCCCTGGAGTCTGCACAAAAAAACCCAAAAAACCAACCAAAATTCATCAGCAAGCATTTTTCTATAGAACAAAAAATTATTTAAAATAAAATATTAAAAAAATGCAATGACCTCATGGCCTGATAAGTAGACTGTTACACCTTGCCAGGATTTATCTGTGGAAATCTTCATATTTACAAAGTATTTCAGATGCTCATGCAATCTGGCCATGAATTCAGTTCCTGAAAACAGAAATCTAAGTTAAACACAAAAATTTTCACTAGTCATTCAAAATTGCATTTACAATGAAAAATAAAAAAATTTTGCAAGACATGAAGGGACAGATGCTATTTTTTTTCCCCAGGAGGTTTCATTTTTTCCATAGCAACCTATAAATTTTTCAGAATGAAACAGTAATCCAATTCTACTAAAAGTTATTAAAACTTAAGTCCCCAATTTATCCAAGACTATCAATTCTGTCCTCTAATTTCAAAACCAAAAGGACTTAGGATGGAAAAATAGTTCCAAAATGCAGGTGCAAAGAACATATATCCAAAGACTTCAGTTTCAATGATTAACAAATTATCTTACCTGGTGTAATACAGTTGGAGTCAAATCTGGCTTCTGTAGGGAGAGTTTCTCCCTTTTCTAATGCTTTTTTTATTTTGTCCTCTGCCTCTTTTGCTGATCTAAAACAAAACAGGGTATGAGAGGGAGAGGGGAGAAAGATGTTAATGTTAGTATCCTATGTACAGCTCCACTGACAAAATACGGATAGTTGATTTTTTGAAGAATGCTTAAAAAAAAGCCAAACAAACCACAAAACCAAGCCCAAAACACAAGGAGAGACATTTAACTCCTGAATAGAGTTTGAACTTGTTTCTGATACAACTGGAAGGCTGAAAAATAGCTTGTTTTCCCTAGTAATAATGATAATCCATCAGTACTCAAATACACTTAATATTTAGATTACCAAAATAATCTTTCAATGGTTGATCACAATGATAGTAAACTAATGTTTAAACAGTAGGAATACTTGTGATCTAAACATCTGAAAATCTTATCCCAGAACAATAATGGTAATGTAGTGAAACAAAGCAGCATGTTTGGAATATCATGGGGGTAGGAGGGGTGAATGAGCCATTTATCATCACTGGTAATAGAGAAACAGATAAAATCCTAGCCTTTCCTGGTCAAAGATTTCATAAACATTTTTGAAACAGAAAAAGAGAAGCCACCAATGTCTCGGATTTTTGTCCTTCTCTCAATCCTGCTCCAATCTTCTATTTAGAACTCTTTCTAAATCTCTTCTTCCCCTCAATCTCCTTTTTTTCCTTTAAAAAAAAAAACACAATCAAAAAAACCAAGTAGCTTGAAAATAAATTTTCTCTTGTCCCTTTCCACTAGACTGTTTCTGTCACATTTCAACACATCCCCTGTACTGTCTGACTACTGGCTTTCCTTACAATAGTCTTCAAAGAAGCTTCCACGTCGCCCAAAACATTAATATAATTCTTAATACTATGAAATCTACTTGCAGCTCTGTATTTGAGTTAGATTGCTAATCGGTATCAATAGGAAAATGGAGCTTAATTAGAAACTTCATTTCTTCTATGACTGTCAAATAACATTCCATTATAGTTACTAAAAAGGTGTACCTAGAATTAGCATTCACAAATACTAAAGACTCTCACAGTTATGAAGCCACTGGAGGCATCTGTCAGAGCTCCACTGCAGATTTACTTCACCAAAAATTTAATAGGAAAAAAGCTCCTCCTGTCACCAAGTCACACATACACAGAGAAAAATCTAAGCAACAAGCAAACTTTCCTTTTTGGAATTCTAAGTATTAACATTTTACAGGTAGTTACCCTTATTAAACTAAAAATCAGAGCTATTGTCAAAGGCACAACCACTTGTTGTTTTACTTTTCATAGCATACTTTTAAGTAAGTGTTTTTTCAAAAGTGCTTACTCTCCTAAAGACAGACCAAGAACAAATACTCTCACCTAAAACGTCTCCCACGCTGCTGATTCATTTTTGCTCTTGGAGCCACTCCATCAACTGCCATGAAGAAAACTTTTCTTGGTTTAATAATGCGAAACAGTACTTCCAGATAGTGAAAAATATCAGCAAAAATCTTATCTTCTGAGATTCTGAAGTGAACATCATCATCATTTGGATGTGAACACTGATGTATAATGCCATTCATGTCCAGGTACAAGTTGTCGAATTCTGGAATCTACAAAAGCCATAGTTGGTAACATTTGGTGACAGCTGAAGCAATTCAATCACTGCCCAAGGTGTAGCTGAGAGCAATCCACAGTGGAAATGAGCCGAGGTGGAAAGACCTCCCTGGAACTGACTGCACTCCAATGGGCCAAGAATATCTTGACTGGTTATGGGTTTGTCTTCACTTGTGATCTGTCATTATTATTTTCCCAGTAAAGAAAGTCAGCTGAACAGATTCCTATCCTATCCTGACTGTCTCTAGTATCTCAGGACTTCTGTTCCCTGTCCTTGGTCAACCTTGTATAAGTGAAAAACCAATAAAAATCATGCTTTTCAGGGAGAGATTATTTTATTTTATTTTATAACCTCACACATTTCACTGATTCAATCTTGCATAGTGGCACTATAAACAATAGAAACTACAAAACTGAGCATGCAGTTTCCAAAGCATACTTATTTCAAAAGCAAAGCCATCTTAAGAAGCTTTAGGGTTCTCCCTCTCTTAACCAGTTCCTACCATGACCACTACATGTTGACTCTTTAGCTATGCTAAGAGCTATCTGTGAGTCTAGAGAATTGCAATCACCACCAAAAGCAGTAGTTATCAATAACATCAATTTCTTTCGTACATTTTCCAGACATGCTTTTTTTTTTCATCAAGTTCTCTGTTCTTCTAACAGCCTTATCTGTAGCAGTCCAACTTTCTTTTAAAGGAAAAAAAACGTTCCCCAGAAGTACAGAAGCAACATAAAGAGCACAAACACTGTCAAATGTATGAAAGAAAGGGGCAGTTATCTACCTTTTAGTTATCAAAACCCACCAAATGTGCACAAAAGCAATTTGCAATAAATCTATTCTTTAATCTACTGATGTGACTGTTCATAAAAATCCTCCTGTCATTACAGCTGGAAAAAAGCACCGCTAACCTTTCATGATTTTCTGTAGTATTGCTGCTGACCTATCTTTACACAATGTTGAAAGGCATGTTTTTGGACTTGTATTTATCACCCAAATGCAAAAGAAACATAACTGTTTCAGAAAAAGGAATGACAAAGAGAAGAAACAAGGCAGGATCAGGAGGGATGTTCAGTCACTAGCCTTCTGTTATGTACAATGATCTTCAGGTGGGCTTGATGGGGCTCTGAGCAGCCTAACCTAGTTAGAGATTTCCTACTTATTGTAGGGGAGTTGGACTATAGATGACCTTCAGAGGTCCCTTCCAACCCAATACATTCTATGATGCCACAGTTAAATTCAGATAACTATTCTCAACATGCTCAAACACCATCGTTCACACAGGCACCACCTTCAGTAAGAGCAGGACATTGCACAAAAGAGATTAAAAGCTTTTCTGTGGAAGAATATATATATGGAAAACAGATGACCTTTTAAGAAGCACAGCTATAATACGAATTAAAAATAGTGATGCATTTTACATAGGAATTGCCTTTTATTTCAGGTATTTTTTTCTGTAATAGCTAACAAAACCTCTAATCTATATGATAATAAGTGTCAGTCTGTACATTCAAGTGGTCTGGCAGAGAGAAGGAAGAATGGGGATACCTGCTACGGTTGAAGCTTGTATCACAGATAACAATCTAGACATTCTCTCTAAAGGGAATTTCTACAGAGTAGGTATTCCACATAAGCTAATGACATCACCTACTCTGTAGAAAGACTAGAGAATGGCATTAGCATACTTAAGGTTGAGTTGTGCTTTCTGTTTAAGAGCTCTAACAGCCTCTTTCAGAAAGCATCATGGATATTACCCCCTGCTGTTATCCCCCTGGTTATAGCAGACATATGCTGACTCCTCAGCTTGCCACAGTTCGAAGTTCTTCAGCAGAAGTGTAAAGCTGCCAATTTCACTGAGCAGCCAGGCTTTTAATAAGACAGCCAAAAAGCCAGTATACACTGCTGCCACCTTGCACACAGGCAGTGTGAGACACTGTAGTGAAACCTAGCAAATCATAAGCAAAGATCTACACTTTGAAAATGGCTTTAAAACTAGAAGGAAGGGTCAAACATCCAGGTTTGGAATCACTTGAGCAGGGCATCTTAGATATATTGATACAGTAGTTATTTAATTTTTTTAAATGTTATCTGCTTAGGAAAAATGTATTAACACTCAAATACACCTTCAATCATCATCCAACTTAAAGAATCACAGAATTGTTTAGGTTGGAAAAGAATCACAGAATGGTTTGGGTTGGAAGGGACCTTAAAGATTATCTAGTTCCATCCCCCTACCATTGGCAGGGATACCTCCCACTAGACCAGGTTGCTCAAAGTCCCATCCAACCCAGTCTTGAACACATTTAGTATTGGAGCACCTATACCCTCCCTGGGCAACCTGTTTGCAGTGATCCACCACACTTTATTTTTTTAACAATGTCAGACCGTCCCATGCAGTGCTTCACTTGGATGCGTCTGCAGTATTGGAAGCTTGACTACCATTCTCCTGCAAATGGACCTTGAGCTTGTTCAAAGGTTCTAGCAGGGGAGCACAGCTACCATATACCTTTGACCAATGAACAGTACACCCCTACTGGGGAAGGCTGTCCTCTTTGACTGAGCACACAGCTCAGGAGGGATGCATATGGAGCAATGAGGAAGGGAACACTCACCTAGCCAGCCAGATCAGTCGAATGAACCCTGGGGTGACAGATCTCACAACCAGATCACCCTCACATCCAAGACCTTTAAGACCTTAAAGACCTTTAAGTCCAATCATTATCCTAACTCTACCAAGTCTGCTGCTAAACCATGTCCTTAAGCACCACATCTACACAACTTTTAAACATGTCCAGGGATAGTGACTCCACCACTTCCCTGGGCAGCCTGTTCCAGTGCTTTATCACTCTTTCAGTAAACAATTTTTACTAATATCTAACCTAAAACTCCTCTGGTGCAACTTAAGGCCATTTACTCTTGTCCTATTGCTTACTACTCATGAGAAGAGATCACTACGCACCTCCCTACAACCTCCTCTCAGGCAGCTGTAGAATGCAATAAGGTCTCCCCTCAGTCTCCTTTTCTCCAGGCTAAACAACCCCCCAGTTCCTTCAGCCACTCCTCCTAAGACTTGTTCTTCAGGACCTTCACCAGCTTTGTTGCCCTTCTCTGGACCAGCTCCAGCACCTCAATCTCTTTCTTGTATTGAGGTGCCCAAAACTGAACACAGTACTCAAGGTGTGGCCTCATCAGTACTGAGTACAGGTTGATGATCACTTTCCTAGTCCTGCTGGCCACACTACTTCTAATACAAGCCAGGATGCCATTGACCTTCTTGGCCACCTGGGCACACTGCTGGCTCATATTCAGTTGACTGTCAACCAGAACTCCCAAGTCCCTTTCTGCCAGACAGCTCTCCAGCCACTCTTCCCCAACCCTGTAGCTTCGTGTGTGTCTCAGCACACCCTTATTCAGACTACAAAACCCACTGGAACCCCCCTGAAAGTCTGAATGTCCTAACACCAGTTGAAAATGATAATGAAAAGTTGAGTGCTTGCAATTTTTCTGAAAACAAGACACTTTTTGCTGGACTGTTAAAAGCATTATTTGCAGCTTTCCTTTTTCAGGCTTTAACATTCTTCCCGGTTTTGCTACCCATACAAACTGTCCGATGCTTGCAACAACAAGGAAACACAGCAGAGCTGTAAAACCTGTCCCTCCTCATTATTATGTCACTTGTCAGCAGCAGTAACTTTTCTGAGCCCAGTAACGAGGAAACTCCGTCCTTCTGCTACGCGAGGGGGGGAAGTGCCACCAGGTGCCGAGAAAGCACCACGAAGTTTCAGACGGGTTAGGGAGGAGTGCGGCCGCCGGGAAAACAAAAGTGAAAGGCCGCAGGGAGCCGGACACCGCCAAGCCGCGGGGAAACGCCTCAGGCCGGGCATTTCCTCCAGGAACAGAGTGGTTTCGGTTCGGGTGCTTCTGTAAACATCACTCGCATTTAACGAGGAGTGCCAGTATCTGCGCCGCTGATCTCCAGCAGCAGGCTCCGGCCACTACTGTACGCTAACGGAGACCTCGAGTCGGGCATTCAGGCTTTCAGGGGGGTTCCGAAAGCCTCGCCCGCTTCCCAGCGACCGCACGCCGCCATCCCGCGACTTTCGGCCTCTTCGAGCTGCGAGTCTCGCCGAGGCGCGGCCGCCAGCCCTGCACAGACCTGTGTCTCGGCAAGCCGGCCTCGCCTCCGGCTCAGCCCCGCAAACCCGGCCTAGGCAAGCCCGCGCTCTCTCGCCCCGCCGAGAGAGTCAGGATCCCCCTCCTGCGCCCCAGCGCGGAGCGTAGACAGGCCCTTGGCAGGCAGCGGCGCTCCTTTCTCAGCTCACCTGATGCTCCTTCAGCACCTGGCTGAGGCAGGGATACCGCTCTGAGATCCACCGGTAGAACTTGGGGACCCCCATGGCCACCGCTTCCCGGCGCCCTCACGGCCCCGCCAGACCCAAACAGCCCCGCGGCGCGCTCCGCCTTCCTTCCGGTGCGCCGCACTGACAGCCGGGCCGCCCACGCCACCGAGCGCCGCACAGAGCGCCCCGCGCTGACCATAGAGAGCGGGGGGCGGAGCGGCGCGGGGCGTGGCCGGCTCCTGCCTTCCGCGGCGTCCCCACGCTCAGGCGTAGCGGCCGTGCCGTCCGCTTCATCCGCCGTGCGGGGCCGGGGAGAGCTCCGTCTGCCGTTAATGTTAAACACGTTAAGCATCGCTTGTCGCCCCTTCGGCTACCGGCCCACACAGCAGCTCCTGCGGCGCACCTCAGTGCCCCCAGGCCAGGCCTGCTGTGGGTGGCAGATCTAGGCCCTGTGCGACGGCAGCCGGTAACTCAGCGGTACCTGGTACCCCAGAAAAACAGAACCACTATAACCAGTTGTAAACCTATTATTTACTTGTACTCTCCAGAGGTCTGGAGTTCAGATAAATTAAAACTTGAGTCTCATAGCACAGCATCACTGTGGTCAAAAACTAGTGGCATCGTCCCTCAAAACAGCAGGAATAAAAATACAAAAATTCTAATGCTATCCTATCATAGGGTAAAAAGCAAAATTTTTCCCTGTCTCTCCCCTCATTTCCCTACAGTTTGGATGCGTGGAGAAGCAAGCATTAGTGTAAGTTAGTTTATGCCTTCTGAACATATTTAGTTTTGTCCATGTCAAAATACTTTTTCTGAAATGGAGTCTTAAAAAACACTCACTATAGGCACACTTTTTACAAGGCCTGTCCAGAACCTTCAGGAGCCTTAATGTATGTGAAAGTCACTGAGACATAGGCTGTCTGCCACACTAGTGCTACAGCCCACTGCCAGGGTCATTTCCTTCACAAGCCTTTCCTGGCGCAGCAGGGAAGGGCTAAGGAAACAGTTTCAGAACACTGTAACACTTCACTAGTTTCTTCATGGTAAGATTTAAGATCCCAAATGCTTTTCTAGACATAGGCCATATGGAAGAAAGTCAAAGAAAAATGCAAGGGTTACTGTTGAAAAGAAATATCAATTATTTTCAGAAAGCCATTCTGAACTTTGAGTAGAAAAAAAAAAATGAACAAACCACTTTACATCATATCAATATAAAACTTTAATGTCAGATTTTCTAATCTACAATTAAGCTGAATGAGAAAAATATTTACAAAAATATGTAACACTTTATAAAGTTAGAGTGCATTCTTTCCAAATTGTGAAAATTTTTTATATAGTCAGAGTAAGAAACTTGTAGACAATTGCAGTCTAATTTTTAAGCAGTTCCTACATATCTTTCGTATATGGATAGAAGACATAAGTCATAACATCTTACACATCTGCAAGTGTATATTCTACATAGTTTTCTGATTGATCAAAAGACTGTTCTGCTGCTTACAATCAGAAACTAACAGAAGTAACTAGTTATCACTGATTAATACCTTCTCAAGAATATTATAGCTACACCACTTGTGAATGGTATTGTTCCAAAGTGAACAAATTTCACATATATGGAGCCCAGCCCATATACATCTGGCAGAGCAGGTTGTCATCACTTGCTTCTTGAATAAGGTAATGAACATGCCCTTCAATAGATAAGGGCAATCCCTTTATTCTGTTTCTAGTCTTAATGACACCTTGCAGCCGTTGTTCTATATCAAGGACATGGGTTTTGGCCTGGAAATAGAAAGGAAAAAAAATCATAGTAGCCATATTAATTTTATTTCTTGTATTTTTAAAAGCGTCCTGCCCACATGCCCTGCCCATGCCAACTGCCAAGCTAACCCAAGAGGAGCCCTTTGCCGACCATTTTGGTCACGATATCACACTCCCCAGTGCAGACTTACCGCACAGGAGCTGGTCACTGGCGAGTGAACTTTGTGCACTGACAGAGGCGCAGCGCCCCGCCCAGCGAGCTGCAAACAGCTGCGGCACCGCCCGGGGCACACACAACCACTGTTTGCTCACCCCGAGCTCTGTGGGCAGTCGCTGCCCTCCCGGAGGCTGCTTATCGCCTGGTCAACGGTGGGTGGTGCTGGTTCCGCCCACACTAGCTCAGCGGCCCGCCCACAAGCTGCCAGCCCCCAGCACAAAAACCGCTTTTCCCGGCTCCTAAAAAGCCCCTAAAAGAGCTTTTTGACGGCCCTTTTGGCTTCCGATCCCTTCCCCAGTGCATATGAAATCCTAATTTTAACAAAGTATTCCTTGACATGTAACAAGGCACATATTTATTCAATAACAAGCATCTACTCATGAAAAGGAGTATGCATGGAAAGGACTCTGGATGTTACCATAATTCTAAATCTGGAAGACCGTTCAAGAGTGAGGGGCAGCAAGAGCCTTGCCTATTCTATTGCTTCTGTTGATGCTGTCCTTGATTCAGTAAAACTAATAACACAAGCATAGGCTTTATTTTGTTTGGGTCTTTAGTAGACAAATTACATTTCCAATCAATAAAAATAATCTCTATGGATAAAAATTATGAACACAGAGGTAATCAAAAAGAAACAACCAGAGGATTTTTTAAAAGAAATTAAAAACCAAGACACTTAAGGTTTCAATTAGAAAACATGTAACCATAATGGACATTTGAATACCTTATGCTATGCTTGTTGTAAACTAACCTTTTCATTGACAACTTCTCCAGTTTCATTCACCTGTGCTTTTGTATTCCCTTTAACAGGTTTACTCCATTCCACAAGAGGATCATGGAGAAAAGTCTTTAAGACACTAAATAAATAAAAAATATAAAAAGAATAAGATACATAAAATACATTTAATTTTCAAAACAAGAACACTGACGGGAGTCTAAAGTTAGTGCTGAGTATTTATACTGGTTTATATTTAACTGCATCTCACAGTAAGGCACATGCTAGAATTCACCAGCAGTTACTATTTCAGATGTTTAGACTAAAGACAACTTTTTCAGAGCTTGTAGCAAAAGCAACTTGCTGTACCTCATTAGAGGCTCCCTCTGATCACGCATAAGCCTCATTGTGACTTCACAAGCTCTCCGGAAGAGACCTTCTGTTCCCATTGGACCCATTCCATTAACCATGTTGTGAGTGAGACGAAAAGGAACAATTTCCGGAACTTCAAAAGTTTCTCCCTTTACATTGATAAAAAAAAAAGAGTATGCTATAAGCATTTTAAACATTATTAAAATAAAGGGTAACATTTGCATTATTTATTTTTTCCCCCATCTTTGTCAGTGGTAGTTGCCTAGCCGACAAGAGATGTTTGCTCAGATCTCAGCTTTTAACAGGAAATTACAGTGAATAGTGGTGTCCAAATAATCTCTTTTCCCCTGTTTTAATATACTAATACTGGATATAAACTAAATACATATTGCTGCTATGTAGTTTCATGCAAGATGATACTGTTTCTTTTATAATATACAATTTAGCTTAAAAACAGTTCTTTTTTTTTTAAACTTAAGGGACAACTGTAGGACAATTTAGGCCTACTAAAAAGAAAGCAGGAGAAATAAAATATCAGTATCTCTACCTTGCACCCACACAATCCCACTCTGGCCACAATTTGTGCTGTTTATTTTTACAGAGCCATTAAAATTTCTGTGCTAAATTTATGTGAGAAAAACAAAGAAGCTCTTCACAGCAGCAGAATTCTGAATACAGCAATTACGGCTTTGTTTGGAGGGTGGTATTAGAGATAAGATAATAAAATACAAACACTCTAAAATTTGGGCAATTTCCACATCAGTTGATCAGATACTGGCTAAATCAGTTTAGCTGGCTTTCATTAATGCAGTGTAGAGAACAATCACACACACTTTACATATACATATATATACCCAACTGTTTGTTGGGTATAAATATGAAACAAAGGAGAGATAACATAACAGATATGTTAAAGTAAAAAAAGTGGAAAAAACCCAAGCCACTAGAAATTTATAGCTTACATGCATTTAAAATAGAGTAAGTTCGGGAAGTGCCGTTGCTCACCTTATTGAAAAGGCAGTTGAAATCCACATGCACACACTCACCAGTCAAAGAATCAAACAGGATGTTTTCACCATGACGGTCTCCTAGACCAAGTATGTAACCTACCATTGACATAACTGCAACAGAACGGCAATAGGCTGATCTACTACTGTACCTGTGGAAATAAGAATCAGATATGTCTAAGCCACTTCCACAGGTTATCTGTCTTTATTCAGTAGTATCACTAATGTTTAATGAAACACACAAAATAGATGTTCTCGAGCTAGCCCAATCCCAGTAACTCACCATGAAGTAGGATCGGGAAATGTTCTAAGAAACCATTCATGAAAGAGAGGAGGATGACGAGGCAAAAGGACTTCTTTGAAGATTTTCAGCTTTTCAGACAAAGGTGCCGACTTTGGAAGCATATGCTGACGCAATTCTTTTCCAGTCATATAGATACCTGTAATAGACCTTCTTAATTAGGCAGAAGAAATCCCCAAATATAAAGCCTGATACATACTATTACAGTATGGAATGTTAGATGGAAAATAACCCATAGAACATGCTGCTGGTGGGCTACTGGAAAGTAAATTAAAAAAAATTTTAAAAAATCATAGTGTTAACTGAAAGAGGAGACATAGCAAACAAGCCACCAGTTTTACCAGTCACCAAGGGATGGAGTGGGGAGAACACACATACACAAAAATAACCCACCTACACAAAGCCATTCATTATATTCAGCTAAGATGTTTGGAGTTCCAAATTCCGAGACATATGAATACATACAGATAATCTGTGAAATTTTCCCTCAAAAATTTATTGCAGTGATCAGAAAGTTGCTTTGTTAAGAAGAAATTCAAAATAAATCTAATCCTTTCACTAGAAAGTTGCTGTACCCTCAACCTTGATTCGCTTATAAATTATCTTAATTATCCCACACAAATGTAACAGAAATTAAAACCAACAGATTAAATGTAAAGAGAAAGTCCACAGCCTTTTCTATTATTCAATGCTGCACATATATTTCCACATGGCTGGCACTGCTGCTGAAATGACTTACATAATTGTATAAAAGAACATATTAAGATGATTATGTTATCAGTTCTTCTAAGGAACTTGTTTATTGAAGGCACCAATTCTCTTCTATTTAAGAATAAAAGTCTACCACCCATATGAATAATAATATATTGCAGATAGTTAAAAACACACGTGACTGCATCTTCCTAGAATTTAGTCTGATCCTTGCTGATTACTAATTGAGATACAAACCCTTTAAAAATAAAGTAAAATATCACTATAGTCTAATATAGTCTTTACCTTTCTCCTTATAAAGTTTTATCAGGATATTTCTTAAACCAGCTGTATTGTTCACCCATTCAATTATGCCACATTCATCATTTAATGGAATAACTGCATAGGTTCGAATATGGAGCTCTCGCCTACGTGACTCCGCATCTTTTCTTAAGCACTATTCACAAAGGAAAAATGAGATTAACAGATAACATAGGACCAAAATGTATCAGTAACATTAACCATGCTATCTATATCTATTTTCCAATCACATGATCTAGAATTTAAAATTCTAAGCCTGTCTGCAAATGCAAGCAAAATGGCCATCTGTTCTCCAAAGTAAATTTAAAAAGAATTTTGCAATAACATATAAATAAAAAATACTATATAACTTGCACATGACTTAAATACCTTAAAAGCAATATTTGAAATATGTTTTAGTGTTTCATAGATGCTATCATTTGCTCTAACCTCATGGAAAAGATGGTACCTTAACCTTAAGCCTATTTCCAAGAAGCAAAATATAACTAAAATAAGAATTATGGCAACACTATCAGTACGAAAAGATGAATTTACCTATTTCTCATTAAAAATATTAGAAAATTTTGAATCAAAAATATGAAACATGACAGCACAAAGTTGCCAGTTATTAATTTACTTCAAATAGGACTTTTCGGTATATTTTTGCTGGAATAAGCAATTGTTTCAGCAAAATGTTATATTTATTGTTTTCACAAGTCTGTAAGAAGTTACAGATTATCAATTGCTATTGACTTCTGCTGAAATAAGATATTTTGCAACAGTTTACTTTTTGTCTAGTAAGCTTTATCTCAAGGTAAGTTGTTTTTTTTGTTGGATAGTTCAGCATTTTGTTTTGGTCAGTAAATGTAACGCATCTGATTGTCTAAGTCATCAAACCTTATTAATAAGGGAGTTGAATTCCATAAGCCGACAGTCTTTTCTAAGATCATCTTTTGGCTTACACATCATAATGTAAGATTTCCCATCTGAACCTTTTAAGGTGATCTTTTTTGGCTTCTGAAGTGAGGCCAAAATTTCAACCTAAGGAAAAAATTGAATTCTTTATTAACACCTGTATCAGATCATACAAAATAAAGTGTCTAACTATAGCAAATCACTGCAACCAGTCACGTTAGCACTTCCATGGTGTTACAGTGTATTTACCTCAGGCCAAAACTTTATCTGCGTATCAAGAGGCCATATCTGTCCTGGGTTATTATGACAAAAACCACTCAGTGTCCACAAAAGCAATTATGAAGTTTCCTACTCACTTCTCCCTTTCTAGGAAACAAAGACATATTTACAGCTACATTTATTCAAAATGAAGTTTAAAATGGGGGGTCAACTAGAGGCTCACCGTATCATCAAAGCCTGCAATGTATGCCCAGCATCCAGGAAAAGGGTCATGGTTAGTGTGGGTACCAGGAATTGAAGGAAGAGTTGGTATCATTACGGATTGTAAGGGAATAAGAATCTCACTAAAAGTGTGCTCTTCTACTAATCTCTTCAGTGTTTTGAAATGAATATTCATGCTTAATGTTGAGCTGTTTCCATCAACCTTGAAAAAAAAGTTGTTCAAAAGTTAACAATACTTAGAATATTACTGCTATTTCAAATTAACTAATGAATAGAATAATTAATGCTTATGGTAATAAGAAAAATGGCAAATTACATTTCAAAGAAAATGGTAGTTGTCAAAAGTAAATACATCTGGCCTTTATGGCATAAGTATTTTTCACTCTAAATACAGACTCATGAAAGACTTTATTTAGTTTTACCTTCATTATCAAGTTCATTTGTTCATGAAAACAAAACCATCCTATTTTTATAGTAAAATTCTGTGAAAGTTACTGGGCAAGAATCATACATGTAAGCACAAAACAATGTAAAGCCCCACACTGTGAAATATACATATATTGTAAAGATACTTTACAATGTACTCAGTTCAATGCTATTTTCCACATGTTGAATATTTTTATTAAGAAAAGGTAAAAAACCTCAAACTTTTATAAGTTAGCAATGAAGGCTATCATAAGAAGTTTTTGTATAACATTCTGGATAATCCTATTACATGTGCTTATTTTATTTATCTATTTTTGTAAGTACCGGTTTGTTGCATAGTTCTAGTAGCTTATCTGTAAGGCGTGTTGCATCTCCAATAAATTTTCCTAAAGATTCCTTCATGTGAATAGCTTTGTTTAGAATTTCTTTACATCTATTGACACGCGTAGAGTAAGAGGACTGAAAGAAAATAAAAGTTAAAATATTTTAAATGGCAGTCAAATCCATTAAAGAGCCATTAAAAAAACGCAAACACACAGTAATTAATATATTACTTTCTCTACTTATTGCTTGTCATATTTAACATCTGGAGAAGGATGTTCTCCAGAAATCTGGTACCTGAACAAGTACTAAAGTGGTATGGTTGGTGGGGGTGTCTGTGTGGGTTAATCATGAAATCATTTTGGGGAGTCCCGCAACATAAAGGCCAATATTCAAGAATATGCCAGTGTGTCCTGTATCCCCAGCCTTAAAGAAATAGTATGCCCCATGCTTTCTATTTTGCTTTGGAACCTTACTACCAGGTAAGTATTAGGACTAAGTCGTATATCGATCTCATTTCAATCAAAGCACAGATATAATTAAATTGATTATTTAATTTTAAAACTGGAAGTACCGTTAAAATTACTAAATCCAACAAAAATCTGTTCTCCCTAACTACCCAATTAATCAGCTATTTGTTATTCAAATTTTCTTTCCTAACACATCATACAAGTCAGGATACATGTTACTATTCTAATTTGGAATATTTAAACTGTAATATCTGAACTTTAGACTGCAATAAAATCTTTCACAGTGATAGTGCTGATATCCTGTTCCACAAAACTGCATCATAGCAACTAAAACTCTCAATTCCCTCTTATCATCTAAAAGTAAAATAGGTTACATTCACATTTCTCCCTGATGAAAAGTTTTACAAATTCAATAAATGTGTAGTTAGACTTATCAAGGTACCTTGGACACAGCAGTCATCATCCACATTGCTTGCTGTGGATAGGCTAAAAACACTTTTGCAACAATCACCATAAGAACTGTGAAGACTTCATCGTGGGAATGGCAGATTCGTGAGATTAACTGAGAAAAAGCTGTCAGGAACTGGTAAGGTGCCAGGTGATTCGTGTGCTCTGTAATCACCTTATTTATTTTAGCTAAATCATTTTTCATCTGAACACGTTCTGAACGACTCGCTGAAAAACACAAGAGGACAACATTTTGTTCCTTTTTTGCTATTGGAAATGGAAAGTCATTTAAATCAAGCCTGCAGAAACATGTTTTGTCAGTAATTTTCATAAGCTAAAAACAAAATCTCAAGGAAAAGCTCCTACTGTAAGGGTTTTTTTTAACATAGCATACAATGACATACAATACATACACTACTTAACTAACCAGAAAATAACCCAGGAAATAAACAAGCACAGACAACAGGAACATGGAACAGACATGTTCATGTTGTTCCTATCAGAAAAGCTCTCTTTACACTCTTAAAATAAAACATCTGTTATGCTTCTGAAGGGATTCAATGACATAGAACAAAACAATAACTCTACATATATTTCCCCAGTAAAAGGATTCCAAAGTTCTTTAGTGGAGAGGAAATTAAGAAAGTCTTTACAAGGGATGAAATTAGCACATCTGCTCCTATCTCCACTCCTGTCCCTCAGGGCCCAGCATGTGCGGCACATCAACAACACAGAAATCAGCATCTGATGTGCCTGCAGCCAAATTCTGTTGACATAAATGTATAGAACCGGGTCAAGATCAAGGAAACAATTGTCTGCTTCACTCCAGACCTGCAGGCAGTGTTTGCAATTTTCATTTGTACAAAAATCTCCCACCCAAAATACATCTATGGTAGTAGTTTCACATGCCTTACAGATTATTCCCTCCCCCGTTCAAATTTCAGTAAAATTCCTTCAACAACTGGAACCAAAACAAACTGGAAAAAAGCCCCAAAGCCTAACACTTTACTTTAGCAAGTGTATACAAAAACACTATTCACTACTCAGAACTTAGATCAGGTGACAGACACGCAAGGATTTTCCCTAAATTTATTTCTTGATTTATGATACCTTAAGGAACAATGGTATCTCATTATATATATAAAATAAAATTCTAGAGGGATTAAAGTAATTAATACTCTCCTGCATATTAACATTTTGTAATCTAAAAGAATAACAGTACTTTCTTGTTTCCATATAATCTCAGGCAATAGGTCTAAACAAAGAACTGTAAATATACTTCACTGCTCTTTCAATCATATATTCAAAAAGTATGACACAAAACACATAGAAAAAAAATGTTCTACCTTTATCACATTCATATGCTTTTGCTCCAAAGTCTAGCCATAAAGATAGCATTCTTGGCATTGACTGATAGATGAACTGGTTTCCATACTGTAAAGATCTGTAATTACATGTTTAAATCACAGCATGTTAATGACATATATTAGAAGCATTACAAATTTTACATCCTTGTTTCACATCCTTAATTGTTTCACATACTATTCATGTTCAGCATTTTAATGCATTTGCAACAACTGAAAGCTTACTAGTATACAAAAGTTTTGCTTTTATTAATCAAAACTGCAAATGAAATAATTAACTGCCTTACACAAAACAGATAATTGCTTAGTCAGAAGGCAGAAGTAAAATTAGATATGAAGACAAAAAGGAAGCATGCAGTGTTTTGTTTTACAATATCGCATAAAAAATTGATTCAGTCTGAATTGTCGAAAGACAATATATTCCTATAAAATGTTTTTTCAGTATAATAATAAATCTTCTATAGAAATTAAGTGAAGTTCCTTCAGGGTCAAACCTTCCAAAATGATGAACTATGTATCTAATCAGATCTCCCTGTTTTTCCATCTTGTTGTCAGTTACCATCGGCATTAATTTATCATAGTATTTAGCAAGATAAAAATGTCCATCTTCCCATTCTGGCAAGAAATTTGTAACATCCTGCAACAAAATCAAGACATAATTACTTTTGACAGGATGCTAAATTAAACAAACAAACCAAACACTAAAAAAATCCAAACCAGTAATAAAAAAAGATTCTCAAAAAACAAGAATCTTGTATTTGTGCCTTTGTGTAAATATCTTTGCAAATAAGGTATTTGTTACCTTCTGTTACTCGTACATTCAAATTTTAATTGTGACTCCGTAACTCGAAAAACATTAATTTTGCTCGAAGATAAATGCCTGTAGAAACTATAAGTCTGTTCTTAAAATACCTTTTGGATTTGCAGACAGCAAGATAACTCAAGACAGGATAATATAGGATTCCTCAACTAGGAAAGATTATAGTTTCATTAAATATATTACAATCAAGTTCCTGATCCTGATCAACCCAATACTTAGATTCTTTCAGTTTTTTGAAAAGTGAAACAGCAGAGTCCAACTGCTAACATTCTATGATCCTAAAGGTCCTTTCCAACCTAAATGTTCTATGGTTCTTTTTTTATTTTTCACACTTCTGTTTTCCTTCTAAATCATGATGTTTAAAAGAAAATTAAAAATGGTGTGACATATATTAGAAAAGAAATAACTTAGCAAGTGTCATATCCATTAGAGATGGCTTGTTTCCAGTGCCAATATTTAGACAGTAGATAATTCTAAGTATTAGTATTTTAATACAATACACAAAAATTTCATTAGTTTCCAGTATTTCAACCTTTATTTGATACATTTGTTAAGATATTTCTCTAAATTACTGTTACAGATGTATTTTAATTAGTAAGACAGCAGTAAGTATTAACAGTATCAAATGCCAAATCTTGGGATACAAGACATATTATTTTCAAGGAAGCATAAGAGATCTGCATCTACTGCTGGTTTAGTAAGCAATACTGATCAATGTCAAAACAGTATTTTACTGGCATAGATGAAGCAGTGTAGTGCTGTGTTGGTGAAGAGCAACACATCACTTACCCCTTTTCCTACTTCTTCAGAGATTGCAAGCATATTAAAAATACAGTTATAAGTCACTATTGGAGAAAGAAGTAACACTGAAGAGTAGTGCAATGTGTCATCAAGTTACCTTACTACCTATCTACAGTAGTCCACATTTTAGTGAGGAATTCTAGTTTCTACATGCATAAGACAAAAGTCACGCTCCTGCAAATTGGTTTTGCCTTTAAAAAAGTTGTATTAGATATTCTTAGCTCCCACTGTTGGGAACTGTAGACTTCCCTGTACTGACATGTTATATTAAAGTTAATTCATATAGTTAAATCTTTAAAAGAACTACTTCCCTCCTACATATTGATGCACCATTTATTCCCATTGATGTTATCTTTGGTTAGTATAATCAGAAGCATAGGTATAGCTTAATTTAAGGAATATATTATACTAGTGTTAAAAAGACAAACATCAAATTACCTTATACTTTTTCATAACTGCATTGCTTTCAAAGTTAGCAGTTTCTTCCATAAATCTGCCCACTAGCAGCATTGCCTGGCCATGGATGAGCTGATTTTTGCTATTGCACAGTGCCTTATTTTCAGGGAAACATAACTCAACTCCCTTCTGGAGAACAATGAGTGCTTGATGAACATCACCCTAAGGGAAAGAGGAAAACATTTTATATACTTTAACTAAAAGAGATGTAAAACTTCCATCTTACAGTTGTTATTGAGGCAAAGCTATGTCCCTGAGTATGTCCTAGACCATTCTGGCTGTGGTAACTGAGTATTACTGACTTTAAGTGCTTCTTGGATTCTCTTGTTATCTTAAGCATTGTTGTCCCTTTAGGTTTACCACAGTAATTGCTCCCAAGTCTGCTGCCTACTTCTGTTAGTTAAAAGAATACAAATTAAGGGAGGATCTACTATTAAGATAATTTAAATTTGCCTAGGCTGCTTTGACAGAGGCAGGTAACCCACCAGTTTTATACATAGCTGCCAGAAAAGTCAATGGATACAGAAGAAGGCTGCCTAGCAGTTGGAGGTAAAGACCCAAAACTCAATTGTAAATTGGCTCAATTGCAATCAAAATGTGTTGATAGTCCCTGTTGATGTATCTTGTTTTATGTATGCTGATTCTGTGCCTTTTTTTTTTCCCTACAGAAAACTAAAGATTATTTTATTACCTTGGACCAGAGCCACTTTGCTTTTTCTATATAAAGTTCTGAGAGCGTAGATTCCCCAGCATTCAGAAGAGCATTATACGCAGTCTGGTGATGACCAGCTTTTCTTGCAACTCTAGCACTCTGGAGCCAACACTGACCAACAAGCTCACTGTAATCCTGGCTGCAGAGATATTTTTGCAGAAAAGAAATTTTCAGTCATGAATGCTATTTTACAATCTAAAGTAAATATCACAATGTATTGAAACACAAATAAAATTTCTCAATAACCCATATACTACACGGTAATAATTTTAAAACTATTTTTAATACATCTGTTTCATCTTTTTTCCACTTAGACATAGAAACAAATACTCTTTCCCCCTGTTTCTCCCTTATCTTTCCTACGGATACCCCTTTTCCCTTCTAATTTGAAGGTACATAATATAGGAGGGGACTGCTTTTGTCTACAATATAAATTTCTACAGAGTTTTATCTTCTTTCTTCTAATACACACATGGAAAATGAGAATATTCCTGAGAATACAACTTAGACAAGAAATAGTCATGTTCTCACCTTTTACTGAGACTAAGCAAAGCCCTTCTTAGTGCTAAAATGGGTTCCTTTGCCCTGTAAGAGTTTTGGGTCATTTCAATACGAGCACACCAATCCAGGGAATCTCTACCATGCTGACCATCTGGTTGCTGAAACATTGGCCCAATACTATGTTCCAACTCACACAGCATATGCAACCTGTGTAAGCAAAATCAGCAGAAAATTGGTTACTGTTTGAGATATATGCAAATTTCAGAAAGCTTTTGCCATTTTCTTTCTGAAAGCTGGCCATGTAATTTCAAACAGAAGGAATGCAGCAAATCCAAACACAAAATCATGGATTTGTAAACTCAGCGACAATGAGTATCACTTGGAGAGGAAGTAGAAAGAACATTTCTATCCATTACTTTTAGCCATAATTCTTCAAAAAGCCTGATATTTTCAACTACCATTTTAGAGGCAATATACTGTTACTTAAACACCACCTTTACAATAAGGTTATTCTATTTGTTTAAAAATACCATTATTATTAGCTGTCATTGCAAAGTTGCAAAGCTGAGAGCTTGTAAATGCCTAAGTTCTCATTGGTGGAGTCTAAGTGTAGTGGGTATATCTGACAGAGAAAGTTACTGTTTGAAGGCTTCCAAGTAGCCTAGATCAATGGCTAAATCAAACTATTTTGAAACCCTTCTTTCTCAATACTCAAACTCCATTTCCTAAATAAAATAACACTGCAAAAGTTACCAACACAAAATAGAATTCTGAAGTCATTGAGAAATACACTTCAATTGGTCAGTTCCACGCAGTATCTTGCCATAAGGATGCATTTACAGTGCAGAGGAATCACAGAATCACGGAATGTTAGGGATGGGAAGGGACCTCGAAAGATCATCTAGTCCAATCCCCCCGCTGGAGCAGGATCACCTAAACCAAGTTGCACAGGAACACGTCCANGAAGTATTAAGCCTTTGTCATTAAAAAAAGGCTACTCACTATTTAGTCTACTACAGCCAACTTCAAAATTTATTAGAAAAAGTGAAACTACTGAAAGGGATGGGGGGTTCAATTCTTACTGCTCTTTGTCAATAGAAGAAGGGAGTGATTTTAGGCCACCATACAGATTAAAAGCAATGCTTTTAATGGAGTTAAGTTAATGGAGTTATTGGCCTATATGTACTACTTTAAGCATGGAATAAAAATTGTTGATTTTTATTATCTGATGTTTACATGAAAGTACTTGCTGATTCTGAAAGACTAGATCCAACAGTTTCATTGTGAATAGTTTTAATGGAGGATAAATATAAATTTCCTGTTAATCAAAGGTTTCCGGTTGGGTGAGTATCAAAATAAAACAAAAAAGCATTAGAAAATGCACATCAGTACCATTCATCAGGGAAATGGAAAATTCCTACTGCTATATACCTGCTCATGTAATATCTACATTTCAAAATAGTGACATAAAAACCAGAAACCTGATAATGTGTTCGTATCCTCGCTGATAGGATCCTCTTTCAAAGCTTGCTGCTGAAAGGGGTACAATCTGTTCTGCTCGAACAACCTTGAGTGTTTCATAAAAAGCTGCTTCATTTTTCTTCTTGGCTGATAGTAACAAATGTCCTAGTCTGACACTCCAAGTAGTGGACTTCACATCTTTGAAGAGGAAAAAAAAGCCTCTTAAGCTCTGTCTTTTTAAGCAGTTTAATCTGAACATGCTAATTTGTCTTAACATACTACTGGAAAAATGAGTTTTTCTCAGAGCTAATTCATTGAATTTTAGAAATAGTGTAGAATTCCACCCCACAATCCATCCCCCCCAAACAAACCCAGAAGAATTTTGGCCTTACGCTTGCTTGAAATTTCTACTCAAAGTTTACACTGAAATACATTTAAAAAAATCTAGAAGACTGTCAGAACCAAGCCTCCCCTCAGTAAAACCCAGGATTAAAAAATTACAATTGACGCCCCCTTGATTCAAGATGATTAGACTAAAACATACACTTGTTCAGAAATGCAAGGAAGTGTTCATATTTTGGTATCATGATAACTTACCAGAAGCCAAATAATTTTCCAGTAAATCCCATTGTGACAGTTTCCAGGCTGCTTCTACTCTGTAAGTGTTCAATTCAGAAATCCATTCAGACCTGTTAAAAGAAAACAAAGGCAATAAAATTTCGTTAACTAAATTTCTTTTTCTTTTCCCTTTCTTTAAGTTAGTCCTACAATATGTAAGCAAATATTCTTTATATAAAACTTCTTTTACTTGAAGAGAAGCAAAGTAAACTTGCTTCTAATAAAATGCAATAAAACCAAAGGATATGCATTGATAACAAGTAACAGCTGTACAACATGATCTCACAAATTCGATTTCCGAGTACTATATTTAACTTCGATGGCACATTTTAAGAATTACCATTTTCCAATCCATTTATCCTATTGCTACGGAATAACTATGGAACTAGTAACATGCAGGACAATGAAAGATTCTATTTAACTAATTAAAGCACCTATCAACACGGTACACAGTGCAGATAAGAAGCACTAACATTTCCTGAAATCTTAAAATGATTTACAGATAAAGCACTTAAAGTTTTCAGGCTTCACACTGTTAATTGAGTATGCTTAATAAGCCTCAAATGCTTGATAATCTGTAAAAATGGCTACTGAAACACAGGGAAAGCACAAGAGCTTCATACTACTCAAATAAACATTGTATTAGATGATTACAGTACCTGTTAGCAAGCACTCCATTGACCTGAGTGATTACAGTAGATAACTGACCAAGGCCTAACATGGACTTCACTACACCATGATAGTGAATGATCTAGAAACAGAAGAGTGGGGGAGGAAGTTAAAAAAAAAACCCCACACATGCATTCATGACATTCATGGCAGTCTGAAGGAGGAAATATATCCATTTGGATTCTTTTTATAATATGAGAAAGCATAACCAATTGCACCATAAGCTAAATGAACATTCACAATTGAAAAAAATCTATGATTACCAAAGAACTGGCAATTTTTGAAATGTGCTTCACTACAAATGTAGTCTGCTATGAATTTCTCAATACCTATATCAGAGCTGTGAATAAAAATCTGGTTTAAAGAAATGAACAAGAAGAAGAGAAAAGTCACAGGAAGAAAATAACACCAAAACTCAAAGCAATTTCACTCTTCATAAAATTGTTTTCCATACTCTGAGAGTCAAATAGGGCCATCAAAACACTCCATTTATTATACCTGTTATCAGCTGTGCTAGATAACCTCTGCTTCATAGGGAAGTGCAAGAAACCATAGGGATACCCTGGTCTAGGAAACTTTACCTGTTTCCATTACAAGACTATTTCCAATACAGGAAGGGTAATAAATTTCTTTGACTTTCTTTTTGCATTTATAATCACATCTCCGGATATTCACTTTGGCATATGAAAAGCATGATAGCTTTCCAGTACCACTCAGCTTTACAATACCTTATAGGTTCCAAGTAAAGGAAGGGAAAGGGGAATGGAAGGCAAGTAATTTTCAGTTTTCTTTAATCAATTTTCAATTGCTCTTATATTATGAACATTTTCCCTGGAAGTCAATAATCAAATGTTGCAAGTCAGAATTATTTTGAATAAAATCTGTGGTAACTTGCTTTAATAGTTTTCTTGGCATGTACCAGTACTGATTGACACTTAAGCAATCCAATTCCAGGCCTTCCCAGGCAAAGTCTAAAAGTTAATTCATAAGCTGTCCTACCAAAAACCTGGGCATAAGCATCCAACAGTTAACCCAGTCTTGCAAATCACACTATAAACCTAATAAGACATTTGTTTCTGTTCATAAGATGCTTCCAATAGCCATAATTATTCAGCAACTCCCACAGTAAACTCTTATGTTCCCATTTTACTTAACATTCTGAAGAGGCAACTATAGTTACAGTATTAACTAATACAAGGCTTAGTCTTGTATTAGTTAAGAAGATTTAAATAATAATAATAATAAAAATCATTTGTCTTGTATTTACCTGATCAGGTTCCAGTTGGATAGCCCTATCATAACAGGCTGTCGCATCTCTTAACAAACCAATACTTTCATGTTCAAGGATTTGTTCCTTGAGAGATGGTTCTGCTTTCCGAATTGCACTCACTCCAGCTACTCCATCTGGCTCATGCATAGCAGCATACAATTTCTTTATTCAAACAGAATTGGAAATGGACATTAAAAGCAACTCTAAGACAAGAAGATATTTTGTATGTAGCATGCACAGAATCACTCATCATCTTAAAAATGGAGAACAAACTATTCTGTAGGACTTCCTGGCATTAAACTTCAATGGAAAAATGCTGGTTCTGCTGAGGTATTTCCAAAGTTGAGCCCTACTTTTGCTTAGCATACTGTAATGTTCATGATCTTATACTATTAAAAGAATAGGAAAGAATAATACATCAAGTTACTGGAAACAATCTGTATAAAGGGCAAAATATTTATTACATGATAAAGTTGTATAATATGAAGCTGCAGATTTCTTAAGATGGAAAAGCAACACACTAAGTTTTTCAAATTTGAAAGGAAGAATATAAACTGTAAGGAACCACAAACAACTCATCCCACACGTTAAAATATTTCTTGAAAACAATTTAATTTGTTTTCAACACCTTAGCATTAGCTCTCTCTACTTCAGAATAAGCTACTTCACTTTCTTTTAACTGTATTTTGGCTTTTATTCTTTTTGTTATTATAGTTGGCTGTATTTTCTCCGACAAAAGACAGATTTAACTAAAAAGCAATAAATTCTATACTTTCAACAAAACCATATTTAAATATTTTCAGGATTTTATAATCTTTTGCTATACTCTAGAAAGCTACTCCTTCCTTTTCCTACTACAAGAATGTCAAGCAAGAAGTACTAAATATTGCTGAAAGACAGATGACTAAACACTTGTATCCAATGGCAAGAGCTTAACTACACCTTTTCTTCTTTCCATCTCAAAGGAGAATTTGACAAAGCTTTATTTATCTATGTCCGTTTTAATTTTAAAATGAAACAAAGAAAAATCAAAAAGAACTTCAGAACCTGAAGAAATCCAAGGTGCTCCTGAATATTTTGTTTCTTCTCCGTGATGAATGACTCAAAGTGCATCACAGCCCTTGTGTAAGCCTTAGAGCGAAAGGAAGCCACAGCTAGTGTATCCTGAGGTATGAGGTCTAGAAAACGTGTCACATTTTGATATTCTCCATCTTCACCTGATGCTACAGAAAAAGGACATTTTAAAATGTCTTTCCATTGAGGTTTTATTTATAAGAATTACCGTATGCATCAAAATTCAGTTAAATCATTTCACAATTTAGGGAGATAATCTGATTAATTTAAGAACACATTTTTCTCTTCTGTTAACAATAACTTATCTAAAACAATCTGGTGAACTTCCTACATTCTTTCAAGACAGCATAGAATATGTTAAACTGAACCTTTAGAAAACTACCAAGAAATTAACATTTCGTTCTTAAATTTTGAACCTGTATTTCTTACAATAGGCATTCAAAAAAACAGATTTGAGGTGGGAGGGACAGAAATCACAATATGATACCAAGAAAGCATAATATTAAGCAACCATAATTATAGTAATATTGCATTTTTATATGTTCATAATGCGAAGTGGCAAATTTAAATACTTAAAGAAGGTAAATAACACTTTAAATAAAATAAGATTCACTCACTTTTCAGATCACTTCTGTCTTTGCTAGACTTTCCAGTATTTTTCTCAGCAATAAGTATTTGAAACTTATGTCTAGCCCACTGAGTTAGATGATCAAGCATGGAAAACACCGTCTGTGTGCTCAGCTCACTTAGATCAGATGCACTGTCTTCAAGCCTCCTGGTAGACTTGTCATTGTGTTTCAGAACAGCCATAATCTCCACATAAATCTACACGAACAAATTGATAAAAGACGGAAGTGCCATACAGGCATCAAAATAGCAGAAAACAGCAAAAATCAAACCAAAATACTACATATTGTAGCTATATATTCTAATAATTTGGGGCTTATTTGCAAGCTCTGTATGTCACAATCTTAAGAGAAGAAGTGGCAAACCAAGTAGCAGTCAGGAGATTCCATACAGGGAGAAAACCTTTGAAAGCAAACCCTTGGATTCAGAATAACAATCATGACGACAGGAATTTTACGTTTCAAGACACAACGAATGCTACTGCCTTGCTGCTGCAAATACAATACTTCAAGGTTTGGTAAGAGTCAAGTTATCTACTGGCTACCAGATCACAGATCTACTTTTTGCTTGTTTAAGTAAATAACATGCTGAAGACAACAGAATATGAGTTAAAATACAATAATGCTTATTGTGGATGTACTTGTTCACACAAGAAATACCATCACATACCTCTACGTATGCACAATGTTTAAACACAGATATCTTAGTCGAGAAATTTCAAATTAGTAGAACATTAAGTTATAGTTTTCAGTCTCTTCAACTTCTGCTAAAGCAAACTGAAGGAAAGCAGACTGGACAATACTTTTCTATCTCTCCTTTGCTAGAAGGACTACAGCTCTGCATGAATCTGGTAGTTAAGTAGTTTTTCCACTTAAATTGTAAGTGTATGCAAGGAAGAGGAAAAAAAAATTATGGGTCTGAATTCTTGGAAGTACACAATATCAATTTATTCCTTGTTTGTGTGACACTCTTGTCCTTTTTGTACCACTCCAGCTCTTGATGTCACTGCAGTCATAATTAATTGCAAAGTATCTCATACGAGGCCCTACAGAAGAAATAAATGGAAATTCACAGAAAAGCAGTTCCACACAAACTTGTGTGAGCCTATTCAAAGCCCCAGCAGAAAATTCATATTATTAATAAAGTAAAAGGAGTTTAACACCTATATCATTTACCCATGTTGGTCTACACTAATTCTGCAGAGCTGAACAGCTCTTAGGAAGAACAGGTCCTGAATATCCCTATGAAGAACACTACCATCTTATACATCTCACCTCTTGTTGATCCTCTTGACTGCATCCCAACAGAACATAGACAAGGATGTGTGGAAGCAGATAAATTGTCACTTTATAGTCATTCTTCATCATAATACTGCAGCAATCAAAAACTTTTCTGGCCAGATCATGCCTCACCTATAGAAAAATGTTATTTCCAGGAAAAGTGTAATTAAAAAAGTGCAAATGCCTGGAGAATTTGTTTCTTTTTGTCAACAAATTCTATTCCATCAAATAATTTTAAGATACTTGTTTCCTACAGTAGGTTCATCAGACTTAAACCTGCAGCAGAGATTGCAGATGGTAGCTCCTATTACATGTATCAATTACAAGTACCTCAAAAAGCACTGCTTACATGTTCCACTTTTGCATGTTTTCTACATCACTGTGAACTGGCACCGGCCATAGGAAAAACCTTAAGGCCAAGAGAGTACTACTGCACTCACCCTCTCTTCTGCCCTTAAAAGCCTGCAAAAAGTAGGAAATTATAAAATGTTCAACTCTGAAATAGAAAGAGGATAGTGCAGCTACTAAGCTATTGTGATTAAAATCTCTTCTTAAAGTGGCTGATTTAGTGAAATTTTCAATGGGTCGCTTACATGTTGGAAAGGGGAAAGGAAAAGAAGAAAGAGGCAAATACTTTTTATGTGCTGGGACTGTGGAGCTACAGAAAAAAAAGAAATTTTCCAGAAACTGAGAATGTGAACTTGAGCTTTTCCAGAAGCATTTCAGACACTTTTCAGAAGCATTTGTCAGTGCCTTCAGCTATACTAGAGTCTCTGGACAATGGCAAACTTTCTAGACTTTTGGCTTTGACACTACTTAGGAAGACTGGTCAAGAAGCAACAAGGCTGGGGAAGGGATGGAATATGGTTACCTTGATGATAAAAGAAGTAGGTATGTGCTTTAACAGGCCTATAGCAAATAGGCAGATTCAGAAACCAAAATGTGGTTCAAGAACTGTGTTGTATATACCAATATAGAGAGCAGATCTATTCTCTTACCTTTGTTATAAGATAGCCTGCCCAAGTTGCCGACCATTCTGCAAAATTATCACCTAATTTGCTTAAGTAAATTGGCTTCTTCACCTTACACCAATTTACAGCCTTTTGGTAACTCTTGTAGCTGCAATTTTAAAATATTAATTTAATAAAATTAAATACTTCATTCAATATAAAACAATAGTACAATGTTAATTATGAAGCTCCCTAACTGGAATCATATTTGGTTTCATCTCCTAAATATTTTAAAAATTAAGAAAATACTTTCAGTAGTCAACATCTTTTATTCTATAGCTTCTTAAAATGAAACATGAAATACAAACTACCCAACTTGTTACCAGAATTTTCAAGTATACTTCAAAGTTGTGTTCAAATAAATCTTAAGAAATGCAGTTTGATAAATATCTGAGTACCATGTTTTTGACAGGAAAAACCCAGACCATATATGAAAGCCAAGAAATGCCTACATTTGTTTTCTAAAAAGGTAAAATTTATCACAGAGGAGCATGAGTGTTTTAATGAGGAACACAAATGGACATTGTTGATTATTTTAAATGTAGTTGAATACATTATTTGAAGTTTTCTTTACGTTATTTTTATCATTAATTCAACAAAATGAAAAGTCAAATTAAAGCCCATTTAGCTCCTCCTACTTTCATAAAGGGTAACAGTAAATCATATTAATGGATCTGAGTAAAAACTCATAACCTGAGTGAGAAAACAGGAAAAAAAAAAATCTTCAAAACATCATATAAAGACAATGCTTTATGGACAAACAGGAAGATCTGGACAAAGTATGAGCTCAGAATTTTTCTTGTTTGATTTCTAGACAATTGCATGCAAAGAAGTGTCAATTTCGCTTTACAAAGACCTTATTTGAATTTTGTATATACTCATATCACTCTTCACTGAAGAGTAGCAATCACAAAACCAAATTAAGTTATTGCTAGCTTAAAGGAAAAAAAAATAAAAATTAAAGTTGCTATGAAAAGTAATTGCTTAAGTTGTCACATACCGTGTATTTAAGTGAGGTTCCAAGATCTCCTGCACATGCTCAGGAAATCTCCTCCAGAGCCTGGAGCCTGGGCAGTCAGTGTTTGTTTCTCTACAATCATAGATAGACAATAACTCCTGAAAAGGCATGGTTTACATGACCAAGTTAGCACCGAAAATATTTGATGACCACAGTAGTAACAAAAACTGGTGTATATACAGAAGTAATGAGACAGAAGTTACAGAATGCTTAATTCAGAAGTTACAACTGCAAAACTTTCATCCAAAGTTGTTAATCTTCTATTACTAGATTTCTAGATTTATTACTAGATTCTATTACTAGGTTTCAACTAACTGCTGATTCTCCAGATTTTCCAGTTGGTGTTTGGATCATATTAACTCATATCCTCATCTACCAATAAATCAGGACTAGAAATTAGCCCAATTCCTCTTTGTGCATAAGCTAATGAAATCTTCTTACTCCACTGACTACATGGGGCCACTTATTTTCTCCTGGAGCAAAGAATTGTCCTGAAGTTTTCAAAAATACATTAAACAGGATAGCCTCCCTTTCAGTTGCTTCTTAAAAGTGTAAGCAGAAGCCTCCTTAAGAATACTTACTTCTTTTCACTTCTGCCTATGGAACCTGCACCATTTCTAAGTCAGTCTCAGGATTACTCCTTGAATCATTGCGTATGGACTGTTAGCTACCTCTGAAACATCAGATCTCTCCTAAAATACTGTGACACAAAAGTAAACAAATCTTTTATTTGGCAACTTCCCACAAATCTTAAGTGAGCTCTGAGGAGCCTAAAAAGATTTAAAAACCCCACTACTCTGAGTAACTTTTTACTTTATAATTTAAAGCTGTGTAGGATGAAGTTTCAAATACTTAAACATGCAATTTACATTGCATAATTCTAAATTCAGTGTGATAGTAAATAATTTATGAAGAAAACATAGCATCTAACTATGTTGTACCTGAATCGCATATGCTGCAGAATCCTGAGCACGAACATTATCAGCGTAAGCAAGGAATGCTCTGGTCAGTTCCATTAATAATCCATAGGCAAAATTTGGATCCTCCACACCAGCCTCAATCACAAATAGAACACCAGTTTTATTAAAACAGAATAATAGCTGTATCTTTAATCTCTAAATAATCACATCAAAACCTGACTGTTTTAGATGAGAAAGCAAGTATAGATTTTTCAGAGGGTATAAAGACAAGAGGTTCCCTACTCACAAGTACTTTTAAAAAACCCTTGATGTTAAACAAAACACTACAGCAACACTTCTTACCACAAATGTAAAATGTTTTCCTTGAGTTTCACTTGTTGAAAAATCAAGCCGGCCGGGATCTATGGCTCCCAGTTCACCTAAACATTCTCCACAAAGTAGTCGGGCTTGAGAATTTGCATCCTGGCAGCCAATTAGAAGTACAGTTACCAACTGGGAGATGACTGGCTCCACAGTTTCACTGTCTGTTACGTACTTTATCAATTTTTCCTAGAAAGTTGAAAAATAAAGTTATTCTACAACCATGTTTATGGTAAATAATATCAGAAATTTTCCATTTGTAATTCACTCTTACTTCATATTTCACTCATCCATGACTTTAGGTTAGTGATTCAAATACTGGCATTTTGTAACTATAGCCCAATTGCCTTAAATTGCTTGTTACCCTAGGAAGGACTAAACAAATGAATAACAGTGAGGGATTTGGGCCTCAATTAACAATGCTGTCATGGCTAATACTGTATTTCATTATCATACATCTCCCTACTAACTTCATTTTCTTTGTCTTACTAAGAACCTCTCTTCTTTTCTACATTACCTTTTTCGCTTAACTATCCCTTTTCTACATATGTTCTGATACTTCCTCTCAATTTCCTTCATGCAGTTTTTGTCATATCTTCTGGTTTCACTGCCATTTGTTGGCCATTTCTTCACTCCCAGTCCTACAAAGCCCAGGGTTTCAAATCCTTTAATCAATACTCATCACTTCAATTGGATGTCCTTTCTTTTTCATTTTGGCCCAGCTTTTATTCCCCAGTTCCACATTTAGTTCAAACACAGAGAAAGTTTTCTCTTAATAATGTGAAGATGTTTGTCATTGTTATGTTTAATGAAAACTGAAACCACAGCCAACATAACAGAGCAAATAGTTCCACAAGCTGTGGAAATAATTAAGTGTGATTTGATTTGCCTCAATTATTTTGTCAGACTTCCAACTAAGCAAGACATGGCAAATTTTGCTGGCCTGAGCTGCAAGAATTACTGACTGGCCAGGAATACACACAATGATTGTTCCTTTAGCTAGGATTTTTTTTAATTTCTGACTGAAAAGGGGATAGATTTTTTTAATTAATAGGTCACGTACATCTCTCTGGGCTAATAACTACACAGACTTGTAAAGCAGTATCTTCAACTTGTACATGGCTATAAAATTCATTTGAATATGATCAGTGGATTCAAATTTTTGAGAGTGGAAGGCAAAGAAGGAAGAGAAAAAAAGGTGTGAGGTTGTCACACATATCTTAATTCTTTCAGATATTAGACTCACACACAAAAAACACTGGCTTTAATATATTAGTCTCCTGATGTAAAAGCCATATATGTTCCAACAGAGAACAAGCCCACAAAATAGACTGCAGAAATGGACTTCTTCGATATATCTTTCCTCAGAGTTGAAAAAGAGATCAAGATACGTACCACCAGCCTTACTGAATCAGCATCACACAGATTTGGAGGATTCAAAGGTCCCTTACAAGGAGACATGATAAAAAAAGAATCTCTTTTCTCCATTATACTGAGAAATAGCTAGCTATTATGAAGAGAATAACACAGTTCATGTGATCATCCAGTAACATTAAGGGGTTTTAGATTGCTGGTCCAGATGCTAGTTTGACTTGTTTTTAATTCTACAGAAGGCTTTCTATACCTGATTTCTATATAAGGTTTCTTTCAGGCTGGTAAGTGCATGAATACGAACATCCACATTCTCATGCTGAATAGCTCTCATAGATAGCTGCAGTGTTGTCTGCAAGTCAGTACTTTTGGAGGATTCCTGAACAAGATATGACATAAGAAGTTCAAGTTAAGTACAACAGGAATGCAGTTAAGCAGCATCTCGAACACAAGAACACATAACAAACAACTACCTTTCTGCCTACATTCCCACCTATATTCATATATCACTATCTTCTTGTCTATCTTTTAAAATGTTTTCCTCAAAAAAGTGCTATAGTTATAATGTGGGTATAAATAAAAATTATTAAATCAGAAGAAAATGCCTTGCTCTGAGTATCTCATTGTAATTTTTACTTGTTACCTCATTCACACTAAATTGTTACTTCCCATCTGTGGGGTAATTACTGAAAATTGAAACCAGAGGACATTTTTCACACATTATCGTAACATCGAGAAGACCTCCAATGTGGTGTACAGCTGGCATGCAAGGAATCCTTCCCACATTGGTCCCCTAAGCGACGATCTGCAGCCTTGGACATGACACGGAGGATGGAGCGGAGTGGAGACACCGCGGCTAGCTTCTGACATAACGGTGCAGAGGATGGGACCTCGAAGGGTGATAAGTTGTACCCTCATAACCCTGAGCCACAAGTCCATCATCCTGTGATGGATTGCTGTCCTTTGTGTGAACAATGCTCATTATTATAATTCCACACCAATCAGAAATAAAGGTATGTATGACTACAGCCCCTCAAGCCCCACCTTAGAGGTAACAAATAATATAAAAATAGCCGAACGAAAGGGGAATTTTGGGGAAGATATTGCCGTGGGAGACGTCACTCCTGGGATTGGTCAACGGGCTGACCCCTCTCTTCCCCCCACCTAGGGACGCCTTTGGGTGAGATATGAACATGTGCGAGAACTTAACTTTAACTTTTTCCGGGGTTTAAAAATCTCTATAGAGTTGCCTTCAATATTGGCAAATTTGTATACACATATTGCAGACAGTGTCCTCATCACTGGCAATCCACAAGAACCTGTACTCTGTTGCTCTGAATAAATGGTACTATTCACATAATCAGCTGCACCATTTCTCACTGGCCGTGTAAGTCCATAGCTAGTGGCTGGACAGGAGTACAATGCACTATTGAGTGAATCCGTGTTACCAGACTCATAGTGCCAAATTGGGCATCACTCGGGATTTAAACCACAGCTCCTCTGACATCTGAGGATAAGCTGGAAAGCAAGGGGGTTTATTTCCTGCCAGATTAATTTACTGCTTCATTAACGTGACACCATCTATTACATAATCATTCTTAGGGCAAACAAAAGAAAAGGACCATAGAGTACTCTTAGAAATAGACAAACTCTTACCTTTAAAGAAAATATGGAAGAGGGATCAAATTAAAAGCTATACAATCTTGTAACACAATCATTGCCATAGCTAATACTGCTGACTTTTATTCTTATAATCTCCTTAGTCTCAAAAAGATGAAAAGACAGTGTTTGGGAGATGCTACAGAAACAAGTATGGTTCAAAATATTCCTGCATACACAAATTCTATTTTCTTGTGGGGGCAGATAAACAGATCCAAGCCTGGTGTCACCCGCAGGACTTTGGGTTTTATGATCACGGGTTGATTTACAGGACACCAGGCCTGCTGGTGACAGATAGGGTACACCTGTCTCAAAGGAGGAAGGGGGTCTTTGCACAGGAGTTGGCCAGGCTCATTGAAAGGGCTTTAAACTAGATTTGAAGAGGGAAAGGGATAAAGCCAGGCTTGCTGGAGACAAGAATATTGATAGGTTAGAAATCATGATAGCATCTGAGAATGGTCAAGTAGGAACTAGGCCTCCTCCCCTCCAAATAGTGACAGGATCAACAGCCCAACTGCAGTGCGCACATACACTAATGTATGCAGCAACAAACAGGAGGAGCTGGAAGCCACTGTGCAACAGGAAAACTATGGGCCTGGAAAAAGATCATGGGCCAGCAGGAGAGCACCTGAAGTGCAAGATAAGGGAATTCCAGCTAATAAGTCAGCTTCGGTGGGGGCCCAACTCAAATGCCTCTGTGCAAATGCATGGAGTCACAGGGAACAAACAAGAGGAATTACAGATGTGTGTGCATCTACATGGCTATGATGTTATTGGCATCACTGAGACATGGTGGGATGCCTCCTACGACTGGGGTATTGGAATAAATGGATATAGGCTTTTTAGGAAAGACAGGCAGGAGAGAATGTGTCAGTGACCAGTTGGAGTCCATGGAGCTTGGCCTGGGGATGGATAAGGAACTGAGAGAGAGCTTATGGGTCAGGGTTAAAGGGAAGACGGGGAAGGTGATATCATGGTGAGTCTGCTACAGTCCACCTGACCAAGATGATTGAGTGGATGAGGCCCTCTATAGACAGACAGGACTGGCTTCATGTTCATAAGCCCTGGTTCTCATGGGGGATTTCAACCATCCTGATCTCTGTTGGAAGGACAGCATAGCAAGGCATCGGTAATTCAGGAGGTTCCTGGAATGCACTGATGACAATTTCCTTCTCTAAGGGGTAGAAAGAACAGACAAGAAAAGGTGTTATGCTGCACCTTGTCCTCATAAATGAGGGGCTGGTGACTAATGTGAGTCTCAAGGGCAGCCTTGGCTACAGTGACCACAAAATGGTAGAATTAAAGCAGGAGACTTTGACCTCTTCAGGGGACTGCTTGGTAGAGTGCCATGGGATAAGGCCTTGGAGGGGAAAGGGGCCCAAGAAAGCTGGTCAATATTCAAGGACTAGCTCCTCCAAGCCCAGGAGCAACGCATACCAAAAAAGAGGAAGGCAGGCAAGAATGTCAGGAGGCCTGCATGGATGAATAAGGAGCTCCTGGATACTTAGATGGAAAAAGAAAGACCATAGAGAGTGGAAGCAAGGACAGGTGGCCTGGGAGGACTACAAACAAGTTGTCCAAGCAGCCAGGGGTCAGGTTAGGAAAGCTAAAGGCCAGGCAGAGTTAAATCTGGCCAGGGACATCAAGGGTAATGAAAAAAACTTTTACAGGTACACCAGTGATAAAAGGAAGGGTAGGGAAGAAGTGGGCCCTCTCCAGAAGGAAAGGAAACAGGAGACCTGGCCACAAGGGATATGGAGAAGGCTGAGGTACTTACCGACTTCTCTGCACTAAGTCTTCACTGGTAAAGGTGAAGGCCATGTTGTCCAAGCTGCCAAAGGCAAAGGCAGGAACTGGGAGAAGGAAGATCTGCCTACTATAAGTGAAGACCAGGTTCAAGACCATCTAAAGGTGTACAAGCCCATGAGATCCATCTGTAAGTCTTGAGGGAACTGGTGGATGAAGTTGCTGAGCTGCTTTCCATCATATTTGAGAAGTCATGGCAGTTTGGTGAAGTTCCCGCTGGAAAAAGGGAAACACAACCCCCACGTTCAAAAACGGAAAAAAGGAAGACCCAGGTGTAGGAGCCCAATCTCTAATAGAAAGACTCATGTCTCAAACCTTGTGTGGTGATGAGATAACACTGTGACTGGAGCAGAGAATGAGAAAGGCCTGCCTGGAGTGGGAAAGTGTGAAGTACAGCAATGACCCTGCTCCCCCCAGCCTGAGACAAGCCCTGCTCCTTGCAGAAAAGGAAGTCTACAAAAGGAAGAAATATCTTCTGTGAAGGCAGGATGATGTCCTTTCCTGAGTTAGCTTCTTCATTGTACCACTATGACCACTCCACCCCTGTCCTTGGTGTATTAAAAGGACTGCAGTCTCCATGGAAGATCTGGACCAATCCTGCATGATGTTGCTGCATCCAAGGGTGGTGATATCTCACTCTTTTTCTTCTCTCTTTTCCCCTTTTCTTTCTTCTACTCCAAGGAACTTTTCTTATCTTTAAGGCACTACAGATCAAAGCCTTCTGAAATAGATATAACGCTTTTTGTTTCAAATAAAATTAACAAAATGATCAGCTGTCCGGTATCGCTTCACCTTAACTTATCAGAAGGAATTTTCAAATCTTGCATGACTCCACACTATCCAGGGTACCTCGGAAACCGGGTCATGACATCTGGGGAACTGCAGGCCAGTCAATCTCACCTCTGTACCTGGCAAGACCATAGAGCAGATCCTTCTGAAGGCTCTGCTAAGGCACGTGGAAAATGAGGAGGTGATTGGTGGCTACCAACGTGGCTTCACCAAGGGCAAGTTGTACCTTTTATGGTTGAGTGACAGTGTCAGTGGATAAGGGAAGAGCAACTGGCATCATCTACCTGGACTTGTGCAAAGTGTTCAACACTGTCCCACATGACATCCTGGTCTCTAAATTGGAGAGATATGGATTTGATGGACGGACCACGTGGTGGATAAGGAATTGGCTGGATGGTCACATTCAAAGAGTTGCAATCAACAGCTCGATGTCCAAGCAGAGACCAGTGACAAGTGGCGTTCCTCAGGGGTCAGTACTGGGAACGGTGCTGTTTAACATCCTTGTTGGCAATATGGACAGTGGGATTGAGTGCACCCTCAGCAAGTTTGTGGACAACACCAAACTGCGTGGTGTAGTCCACATGCTGGAGGGAAGAAATGCCATCCAGAGGGCAGGCTTGAGAGGCGGGCCCATGCCAACTTCCTGAAGTTCAACGAGGCCAAGTGTAAGGTCCTGTGCCTGGGTCAGGGTAATCCCAAGCACAAATACAGGCTGGGCAATGAGTGGCAATTGAGAGCAGCCTCGAGGAGAAAGACTTGGGGGTGCTGGATGATGAAAAGCTCAACAAGAGCCAGCAATGTGCAAGTGCAGCCCAGAAAGTCAACTGTGTCCTTGACTGCACCAAAAGCAGTGTGGCCAACAGGTTGAGGAAGGTGATTCTGCCCCTCTACTCTGCTCTTGTGAGACTTCACCTGGAGTACTGCATCCAGCTCTGGAGCCCCCAGCACAAGAATGATATGGAGCTGTTGGAGAGGGTCCAGAAGAGGGCCACAAAGATGATCAGAGAGCTGAAACACTTATTCTATGAGGACAGGCTGAGAAACTGGAGGAGAGAAGGCTCTGGGAAGACTTTCTTGTGGCCTTCCAGTATCTGAAGAGGGCCTACAAGAAAGCTGGGGAGGGACTTTTCACAAGGGTGAAAAGGCTTGCAGTAATAGGACAAGGGGTGATGGCTTTAAACTGGAAGAGGGTAGATTTAGATTAGGAATTAGGAAGTTTTTCACTCTGAGGATGGTGAGACACTGGAACAGGTTGGCCAGGGAGACTGTAGATGACCCAACACTGGATGTGTTCAAGACTAGGTTGGATGGGGTTTTGAGCAACCTCATCTAATGGAAGGTGTCCCTGCTATGGCAGGGGGGGTTGGAACTAGATAATCTTTAAGGTCCCTTCCAAATCATATCATTCTATGAAATATAATTTCTGCCTAACAAAAAGCTTTATGTGTTTTTCTCACTAGTCACAAGTTCATTTAATGCTTTAAAAATAAACAAATAAATAAAATAAGCTGTACCTTTCTGTATTCCTGAAGGACGACTTGAATTTCTTTTAATTCTGGAAGGTCAGGCAGAAAATATATTTCATGTAAAAAGTCCCGTACCGCATCCCTAATGGTTACAAAAAATGTGGAATTTACTTTTTCTGCTTTTCAAGCCTTTGTTCTTCTAGTCATTACATTTGTTGCTTTCTTTTGATGGGTTTTTAAGATTTTTCTCATCCAACTAATGTTTGCTATGTTCTTTATATTTTATTTTTTTTTTATCTAATTAAGTGTATATATTAAACAATTTGTTTCTTGTTACTCAACTAAGCCACAGGTATTTCTCCTCTGTAACTTAAATTACTTTTTCTTTTAAAGACAGTTCTTTCCAAACCTTTCAAAGTTGCCATTCATCTCTACCAGGATTGACTCTCCTTATTTTGGACACTGGCCAATGGCTTAGAATAATCTTATTTGATGTGAATCCAGTTCCAGTTTTCCTCATAAGAAAAAAATAAACAACTAAAAAAAAAAAATCTGTGCTCCTAGCATGAAAGAATCTCTTCCAATTTTACTACTATGGGCTTCTACCAGAGCCTTATTATTCCTATTGTCACATTTTATTTTGATACAGTGCAAGAAAAATGAAAACCCAACAAAAGTTATCAAGATAAAAACTATCACCATTCTTAAAAAAAAATAAATTTTAAAAAATCATAGTTTTAAGCTATAAAACAGAAGATGAAAAATAATTAAGATTCAACATTGTCTTCAAAAACGTTCAGTCACAAACAAAAAAGTTTTTTGTATTAGACTTTCAGTTGATATATGAAATCTTACTCAACATTAAATTCTGTGCACTTCCTAATTATAAATCTAATTATTGAAGGAAAAAAACCTCATTTTCTCCTATTTCTCCCTAGCTTAGAGCAAATGTTAGCAATCATTGTTATTCTGTCTGCGTGCCCTGTAGAGGGATGTCATTTGCCATACCAGCAAATAATACACAGAATCAGAAAACCTGGCAGGGATAAGTGCCTGAAAGGGTTGTAACTTGACCATAGCATCGTATTTTTTATAAGGACAATATTAAAAACACTTTTTCAGATGAGGCTATCACTTGTCAATTTTCAAAATCTCATTGCAATTTAGAGAAGTGGGAACTTCACAGAACAACATACTACTTGGCAGAAAAATGAGTTTTCTCATTTCAGTCCTAGACAGCTTTAATTTAGGGTTATCTCTATTCCCATTGCAGGATTTAATCCATGTAACTGAAAGTATTTTGTACGGTACCTGTTCTCAACTATGAGAAAGTAAAATACTGCTGTAGTTTCCTTTGGCTGGATATGTATAAGGGGTAATAATGCTACTATCACATGACTAAGCAAGGAGCCAAGGTATGAATGGTCCAGACTTCGAACAAAACAATCCCAGGCTCTAAACAAGAAAAGACAACAAAAGAGTAGTAATAAATGATTCTTCTCTGCATAAAGACATTTTAGGTGAGTCATGAGAAGCACTTAAGTTATTTCTCTGTAGTTTTATCCTAGACAATAAACTAAACAAAACAGTGTATTCAAGGACAGAAATAGCAAGTATGTCACCATCTGGGTACACTCTAAGTTCACCTGCAACACAGTTCTGGAAAGTCATCCTTGTATCTTAGAGCTGTTCTCAATGTAGTCATCATCTTCACTCTTACCGAACTGACATGTTTGGGACCCATGAGCTTCATTAAAGACATAAGACTGTTTAAAGCCTAGACACAAGGAAATATCATTTTAGTGTATTAGATACTCAGTAAAACATATACAAGCTGTATTTTCTAACAAAAACAAGCTAACCTGCCTTATGAAATCATACTCTATAAGAGTGAATTCAGTTTGATGTTTCAATAAAGAACTTGGGGGTTCGAAGAAACAAGAATGAAAGGGAATCTGTAGTGACAGTATTGTAAGAAAAAAGTCATTATCTAGGCTGTTGACAGATTTATGAGGGAAGAACTGCGAACACCAAAGGAGTTAATGGTTATAGAAGTCTGCTATAAGACACGATTGACTATATGTCCAAAGTTTTTGAAGCTCCAGAAAGCAGGTTTGGAAATATAGAGAAAACAAACAAACTTGCAATTAAAAACCAAACAAACAAAAAACCAACACACAAAATGCCAAAACACCACCAACAGTGATGTTGACATACAACTTCTGCCAGAAGTGAATGGTATGCTTCAGGGAACAGGTAATAGCTCAGTTGTCAATGGGGCTGATGAAAGAAGAGAAATACTGAGATGCGATGCAGAAAAAACAGGACATATTTCCGTCACAGTGACACTGTACCAAACAAGGTAGTGCAATGTCCAGCACAACAGATCAGTAACACAGGAAGAAACCTGAGCTTGAGAGAAGGTCATGAAATAAGAAAAGATAGAAACAATAGCAGGTGCAGCAGAAAAAATGCTATACAAATCAAGAAATTCAGAAAGAATGAAGACATATGTCTATGAAAATGAAAGCATCTTAGCATGAACATCTGAAAAGCAAAAAAGCATGAAAGAACACCAGAGAAAATGCAGTCTATCAATATTAAGGTTATATACATTCTCACCCTCAAAAATTCCCTACAGAAGTCATCTGCACCACCTCTGTGAGATGGTTGAAAGGCCTGTCTTGTGGTTAAAAGCACTGCCTTAGCAGAGAAGATTTTTCAGATCTTGTCTCAAGTTGTGAGTTCTAATTGCTCTAAATGCTCTCTACTGTGAAGCTTTTAAGCCTAGTTGCTCTTGGATTCACATCTTTCTTTCTTTAGCTTTGCCTGCAGTAACTCCAGTTTTGTCTCATATTCCCTCATCCTCCACTGTTTCTTTCACACATATAAAACATACACTTGGGTTCCTCCTCTATAATTACTGGTTGACTGACTTGTTACATATTGCATGCCTGACTGAAATATGTACATTAGCTGACCATTAAAGCAAAAAAAAAAAAACAACAAACTTTTGAGCTTACACAGAAGTCCTACCCACAGTGCAACCAGTTTTCAAGAATTGTGTCAGAACCTTAATATCTTTGAGAATTCAGTGACAGCTGCACAATTACATCGGCAAGTCTGAAATATTAAAATAGGCCTTGCTCATCTTTCTTTTAATATTCAAAATTAAGTTTACGCACCATTTCTTTATCCTCAATGCCAACACTGGAACTCAGTAACTGCATGTTAAAAAAAGCCAAGATACCAAGCAATTTAGGTTGCAGATAATCACCCTGTATGGGAGGGAAGTAAAAAAACCTAAATAATCTTACTATTAACACATTTCTAAACTTAAGACATTAAAAAGCAAGCATGAAATGCTAATTATGAAAGACAACTGAGAAGAATCTCAAATACATACATTGCTCCTTAAGAACCACAGCGTTAAAGATATTAGGCTGTGGAACTTGGGTTTTTTTTGGTAGGATCTTGTGTACGTTTTATTTGTTTAGGTTTGTTTGGGGTTTTTTATGCATACTTGGTATGTATTTCTCTGTTACAGAAACACTTAAGATGAAATGTCAACCTTTTCTCCACTTTTTGCCTCAAATAATTGATATTCAGAGAATGTCAATCTGTCTTCACCCTCTGGTGAAAAAAAATGTTGAACAAAACTAACATTTTGATGTCCTTACCATTTGCTCAGGTGATGTTATTTCTCTAGGTCCCTGATAGGGATCATCATGAGAAGCAAATGAAGCCAATATTGACAAACCATTGAAGACTTGTTGATAGTGTTCTCCTATGCGCAGTAATAATTCGTTATGCAGTCCCTGGTAGTCCTGCCTCAGCAAGCTGCCCAGTTCTATCTCAGTCTCATTCTATAATCAAATAACAAACAGAAACCAAGCGTTCATTTCATCACAGTTAAACTACCACATTGAGAGACAGGAGGCATTTGACTCTGGTTGATTTACCATAGAAATAAAAGAAAAAGCTTCCAATCAGTTCAATGTTAGATAAGCCAAGTTTTTAGAGTTCTTAAGTTCACAAAATACTTTACAAACAATTCTTCAGAGACAACAAAATAGATTATAAATAACAAGAAGAACAAAACTTCTACATATACAATTTCCCCACCTATGCTTTGCAATACCTTAACTTAAATAAAGCAGAAAGTTCATTAACTGTTGCTCCTTATCTACTTGTACAATACAGCAAATGCCAATTTACCTTTAGGTAATGAAGCGCCCGCTCAAGCTCATCCTTGGAGCAGGAACAGACCAAATGAGAGAAGATGTATTTGAAGTTATTGATCAAAATCTCTCTTCGGTTTACATTCAGCTGTTTTGCTATGGTTCTAATCAATGTGGAGGCTGCAGGACTAGCCTTGGCTGCAAGGTCAGGAAGCAAAACTTGTAGAGTCCGCTGGTAGATTAAGAACAACACTTAGTGGAAAAAAACAAAACAAAACAAAACAAACAAAAAACAAAAGAATTCCAAAATCCAGGGATCTGCTTTGGTACATTTGTATCAGTACAACAACACACAAAAAATTATTCAGATCTGTGACATTCACAAAAAAATTGTAGACTAAAATAGAAATCCACAAGTACACATACTCATAAAAATCAAGAGTTACAAAGACTGACCAACTTACCAAGAGAAAGCGATTTAGGTCTGGAAAATCAAATACATTGGCAATCTCAGATAACATGTCCAGAGCCATCTCTCTCTGGTGAGCCACTGTTTGTCGCTCATTACCTTGACATGGAGCACCCAATGCTGCCATCTGGCTGGAGTGCAGGGATTCCACTAGAAACTAAGCATAAAGAAATGTATATTTAGTATTATTTTCCAGTTTTCACTCCCTAAAAATAAACACAAGAGTTTCGCTCCTCTGCCTAGACATCAGTTTTTCTTTCTCTTTTATTGTCCAAAGATCTATGATTATTACTTTACAACAGAACTGGATTATCATCCCCTCAATAACTGCATTTAATTTTGTAACCCTGTAACTTCCTGCACCTGGGCCAGGGTAACCAGCACTATCAGTCTAGGCTGGGAGAGGAGATACTGGAGAGCAGTCCTGTGGAGAGGGACTTGGGGGTGCTGGTGGATGAAAAACTGGATATGAGCCACCAATGTGCAATCACAGCCCAGAAGGCCAATCACATCCTGGGCTGCATCAAAAGAACTGTGGCCAGCAGATGAAGAGAGGTGATTCTGCCCCTCTACTCTGCCCTGGGGAGACCTCACCTGGAGCACTGCGTCCAGTTCTGGAGCCCCCAGCACAAGAAGGATGGGGACATATTGGAGCGTGTCCAGAGGAGGGCCACCAAAATGACCAGAGGAATGGAGCACCTCTCATATCAAGACAGGCTGAAAAAAATTGGGGCTGTTCAGCCTGGAGAAGAGAAGGCTCCGAGGGGACCTTATAGTGACCTTCCAGTACCTGAAGGGGACCTACATGAAGGCAGGGGAAGGTCTATTCAAAAGGGTTTGTAATGATAGGACAAGGAGTAATGGTTTTAAGCTAGGAAAGGATAGATTTAGACTGGATATTAGAAAAAAGTTCTTTCATATGAGGGTGATAGATCAGTGGAATGGGCTGTCCAGGGAGGTGCTGGAGGCCTCATCCCTGGGTAGGTTTGATGCCCCTTGATGGGGCTCTGAGCAGCTCGACCTAGGTAGAGATGTCCCTGCTTGTGTAGGGAGGTTGGACAAGATGACCTGTAGAGGTCCCTTCCAGCCTAAAACATTCCATGATTTGGACACTGCATTATTAAAACAAAAATATTCAAAATTAGAGAAGTCTGGTTTTTATAAGTTTCTTTTAAATGGAACTTCTGTCTTCAGGTAATAGGTATAACAAAAGAACAAATCAAACATGTCAGTATTATGCCTGTAAAATGCTGACTTTGATTTCAATCTTAAATTATAGCCTCTTGTGGCAATGGCACCACATGACGCAAGAAACTATATAGTTCCTATATTTCAAAATGACAGCATCTAGGGAATAAAAAAGAAAAGCAATACTGTTGAGGGGAGAAGATCATGACAAAGTCAAAAATTTCCCACTCCTTCCTGATATTTGTGGGGGTTCAATCATCTTTTCTTGTCCCATGACATTTCACTTTGTAAAATACTGTAATTTTAAAAATATACAAAAAGAACCTGAACACATGCATTTCTAAATAGCCAATACTTTTCTTTTTACCTGACAGATGGGCTTCTTGTACTGGCTGAAAAAAGCTTGCACTTTTATGGACTTAGCTGCTGCCAGGGATCGAATTTCTGTGTATGCTGCTCCAGCCACAGAAGCAGATTTGGACAACAAACAGTGTAACAAATGCAAGAGGGCAAATGGTACCAAATCTCCTTTTGATGCCCTTACAAAGTAAGCAGAAGAAAAAGAATTAAATAGGGAAAACAAATCTTTGCATTAACAAAATGAATATATACAATTCCCATAATGCAAAATGGCTCGTTGTATTTGCATAGCTTATCTGTACTTCCTATGACAAGGCAGAAGAAATGAGGAATATTCCATATGAATCAACAGCTTAGTACTGTTGCAAAGGACTCTGGACAAAGGCTGACCTTGAAATAAGTAATTTAATCTCATATTTACTCTTGAAAATTACTTTGCATTGCAAACTGACACTATTTTGCAATTTTCAAGATATTATCAAAAATACCGTCCAATATCTCCTGTTGTAAGAATCAAGGTATCTTTAAGCTCATTATTTCTTGATATTTTGGCATTTGTATAAGCTTCTTTCATTCTTGAAACAAACAGCTGGAACACATGGAAAAAAAAAAAAAAGAAAACCAAAAATATTTTTAGAGCGTTTGACATTAGTGAAACAAAAACCAGAGTCAAACAACCAAAAATAAGAATTCACCTCTTTTATGAATCCTTCTTCAGAGTCTAAGGACTCTAATATGTTCTTTATGCGGCCACTGAAAGCCACTCTTACATCCTTGTCTGGATCTTCCATTAGATTTAATAAAGACCCAACAAGAACCTTCACACTGGACTCATCAGTGTTAAAATCCAGATGATTGCAAAGATGAGGTATATTTTCTATAAATGCTGAGTGGCATGGGTTGGAAGAGAAAAGGAAAAAACTACTTTTAATACTTTTTAACGACCTATTGGAATGCACAAAGCAGTGATGCAAGTTAAGTCATAAAGCACACTATGTTTTTTTTATCCAAAGAGTAAATATTGTCAAACCAAAAAAGATACTTAAAATTCAAATTTCATCAAGTATTACATTTCTAGATATAGCCACAGACTGAAATTAAGCCAAGGTAGTTTAAAAAGTGTATCAATGACAATATTAAACATTAGCAATGATACCAATCAAACCAACACTTCAAGCACCATCACAGCTAGAAAGAAAACAAAACAAAAAAGGCAATGGAGAAATGAACAGAAGTAGCGACTTAGTACCTCATATAGAAGTGAAAAATGTTAATCAAGGTATCTTTAAGCTCACGTACCTAGCTTTACTGAACTGGATACTTTGTTCTCAAGGAGACTTAGAAATGGCTTGAAAACACAGGCTTGAACGGAACAAGTTCTTTCATGAGCAGAAGTCACAGTCAGGCTGCTACATAAAATATCGTGAGTAACATGCCTAAGAGCAGAGTCTGCGAAGGAAGGCTGTACACTGAATGCACCAGAAAGACAGCAAGATAATTTCCCAACTATAGCAGCACAAGCCTCCTTGACCAGTTCAGACTCATCTTTGATTTGATTTCTGAAATGGAAACAAAAATTAAATCCTTTTAGTGTATAATTTACCTAGCAGTATGTATTTCTACACTGTCTGAATTCTCTAACTATACTGAAAGTACTGTTAGGACAATTCAAGGATCTGTCTCATCGAATTATCTTCTTCCTTTTCAGATTACCCTCAAGTTCTATTGAACGTTTGAAGTAGCACCGACACATTATAAAGAAACCGAAGACTAGACACAATAGGACAGAAAACACCAAGACATATACAAAAGGAGAAGGAACTGGAAAGATTTTAAGAGACATATGGACAAATATCATCTCTATTTAATTGGCAAAGATATCTCCTTTCCCTTCCTTAGTTTACATTTTTTAATTACTTCAACTAGCAAAGGAACTTGTATAACGACATAGTAAGCAAACACTATTCCATCACACAGACATTGTCCCTTACACTCACCCTGTTAACATTTTACAATTTCTGAAATTGAGACCTAGCAAATTCTGAATGAAATAGAAATAAATATTTATCTTTGTGCTTATACAGAATTTCTTATTTGCCCATTTTTCTTCTTGCATTAACACAGAAAAGCAGCATTAATACATACAAAAGAGCTTTGGGAATCATATTGCAGGACTGCACACTTGGTGGATGAAGAAGGAAAGAGAATCCTTTAACACAAGTAGCCCGAATTACTTCATGGGGACTTTGCAGCGCCCAATGATAAATGGATTTTCTCCAATCCAGATAAATGTTTCTTGGGAAGAGACACAGGAGAAACACACAGCGTGACTGAGTTTGGAGCGCTAGAGAGAAAAAACCAAAGCAAAGCAGATAATTACTTGATTTAAACTTTAAATATCATCAATCATCGTAACAGGACAAAGAAAATTATTTTAGAACAACCATTCCAGAGAGCTATTAAGTTTTATATAGTTTAACCATACTTACAGAAACTCTGTGCAGTTTTTTGACTCAAAACTAGAGGATCAAACTCAAAAGCAGATGGCTTAAAAGGAGAATCATCAGGATGGCTGTAAATCCAGGGCAGAGACAGCAATGCACATAAATTATCAAGAATATGATCACTCAGAGGAATTTTCACTAGGGGGAAAAAAGGCAAACCAAAACAATATAAAACCTGATACATTTACACCTCTGCATAGTTTATGAAACAGATGCACATTTTATGTTCTTAATTTGCTACAAAATGTTCATTTTCTACCAACAAAGATTAGTATCACTATTCCCACATGTTGATAGCCTACATTTTAGACACATAATAATATATGATGTAGCGCTACATTAAAATAATCTAAACATTTCATGAAACAGTTGACAGTATGTAATATGCGAACAGCAGAATGAATACAACTTCAGTATCTCTGAATCTGTGCAAAGACTAAGGTGGACTTTGGGATGGCTAGTAAGCAGAACTCACAACACTTTCGTCTTAGTAGAGTCTGTCCTCCACTCAACCATGAAAGTAATTAGTACTTTTAGTACACTGCCTGTATGCTGTATTTGCTGAAGCTGGTTAGAAGCTTTGAAATCTTTGAGTGAAACAGAGATAGTAAAGCATGCTGCCCCTGTGTGTTTTAAAAAGAAAACTGCTAAAAGTTTGTTTCTTTCTTACACACATTCATTACCGTCACACAGTCTCTTGTTCAGATATATCAATTATATTAATATCAATATAAGTGCAGACAAAGACTAGTAAATCATATTCAAAAAGAAATGCAAAGGAAGCTCTCTAAACAGAGATTAATACCTTTTAAATTTAACCTTTACTGTACAGGAATTGGAGTTCTAACACAAGATCTATAATTTCAGTACCTCTACCACAACAGACCAATTTAGTCAGATGCATTCCTAATTCACAAATCAACATGCTAGTTCAAAGGATTTCTCACCTTGTGCATACAGCAAAGCATCAAAGATTTTCACTATTCTGTCAATCACTTGTTCTAGGTTAACAATCTGCGTAGCAGCTTCTAACAGGTTTCTGCTGACCTTCACTATTCTTGTGATAAAATCAGAGGAAATCCAAGTAGACTGTATATTCACCACTGAATCTGAGGACCTCTGAGTATTCTTACATGTGTCAGAGTTACGTGGATGAGTCGCTTTATGATCTAGACTGTTAAAATAGAAATCATATGATCAATGCAACAGACCGCAAATATTGTATAGCTTGTAAGCAAAGTTACCCGAAAATGTACTTCTTCAAAACATACAGGACTTATCCAGTACTTGTCCTGGTATATGGACAAGCATTAATCTACACAAATCATAATAACAGTTACAAGAAACTACTGGTCTCATAGTTTCACCCTGATAACTTTACCTGGTAAAATTTGTTGGAGAAGAACAATGAACTGTGCACAAAGCAGCTAGTTGCAGAATTACAGCAATCCCTTCCACTGTCTGAAGAATATCTGCTGTCAGAATTTCTTTCTCAACGATAAATATTAAGGATGCAGCTTTCTTTGTGATGGCATTCCATAGAGGGCTTTTCAATTTCATGTTTACAGGACTAAGTCTGTAATTTAACCATATTAGTTATTTTCCAACACATACTTTTTTCTGGAAAAGATAAATCATCATAGCAAAACCAGAGCTAATCCCTGTTGCATACAGGAAAATACCAAATGAAGCCTTAGCTTAAATGTGCTCTTTGGGAGAACAAGAACTTAACTCTGAAGTTAAATATGATGCAAATCAAGACTTATCTGAAAAGCTGCAGAGGCATAACTCTACAATCCTTGGAAGGTCATGGTGACCAAGTTGGTTTCTGATGACTATAAAAAGCAAAGTGTTACACCCCATCTTCAAGAGAGTCAAAAAAGAGGATACAAGGAACCATATGCCTGTCAGGCTAACCTGAGTCCTTGGGAAGGTTAAAGTCTTCCTTGAACTCATTCCTAACCACACAAGGGACAAGAAGTTGACTGGGAACAGCCAGCACCTATTTACCAAGGGCAAACTATGCCCTAACTTGATTTCCTTCTACAAAGAGACAGGTAGCTCTGTGGATAAAAGGAGAACTGCTTATTCAGAGGACCTTAACTGGCTGGAAAACCAGGCTGACAAGAACTTCATGAAGGTCAACAGATACACAAGAAAAGTCCTGCAACTGACAGAAAACCCTCATGCAACAGAACAGGCTAAAGGCTGACTGGCTAGCAAGCAGCTTTGCAGAAAATGACCCGGTGGATGTGTGGAAAAGCTGAATATAAAAGCAGTGTGACCTTGAGGCAAAGAAGGTCAACTCTATACTGGGCTGTATTATCAAGAGTGAAGGCTGATCATGAGCCCACATCTGGAGAACTGAATGCTGGTGCCAGTTTTTAGTGCCCAAATACAAAAAAGAGATCAACATGCTGGAGCAAGTCCAAGATGATCAGGGAGCTGAACAGAGGCTGACAGAACTGGTTTTGTTCACCTGAGAACAACCTCACTTAACTAGATGTGCTTTAAGCACATCCAGTGCAACAGTATAGCCACGTACATGGTTCTGTCATTCTTTGATTCTGTATGCATTGTCTCAGCTTTTCTGTTTTCAGTGTGTAAAAATGAAAATAGCTTGCACTGAACATATTAAAAAATAGTCGCTTTAAAGTTAAAACTTTAAAAGTATAATTTAGATCTTTTCCCAGATCTTTCAATGGGTCTGTTATGAAGAAACTGCCTCAAAAAAGTTGTCATTTGTTATTATTCACTAGCCAAATTACTATAAAAGTAGTTATTGAGTAAGTGTCATACATTACTGGTGCAGGTGATTTCTCTGGATGCTTTGTTGTTAGGCTTAGTCGTTGTCTTTTCTCTGGAACTTCGTCACTGCTGCTGCTCCACACATCAGTATCAGAAGTATCTAGCTGGTTCTGATGAAGTTCCTGAAAGATTTCTTCCGCTTGTGTTTTTAATGATGTATAAAGTGGACTCACCAGGTACTGGGATGAAAAACAACAGCGGTACCATGATGTATGCTATGCCTTACTTCTCAAAGACATTATATTATTGTTTCTGGCTTAAAATAAAAAAATTCAAAATATTACAGTAAAGTTTTAAAAAACCTTTCCATTCAAAAATCTTAATTACAATGAAGCAACAAAGTTTCATGTCTTCCTACTAGAGAGGATGTAGCTTGGATGGCTGTTTCCCAGTTCTTGTCATAACACCTTGCTACTGAAGCCATCAAGAAAGACACACTAAGTTTAAGAGACAATAGATATGATATGCACGGGGGTTTTCAGGGTAGAGGAAACACTCAGCATATCAACACCTCACTATAAACATCTCATTATAGTTTTAAACTAAAAGAGAGTAAATTTAGATTGGACAGAAGAAAGAATTTTTTTATGATAAGGGTGGTGAAACACCAGAACAGATTGCTCAGAGGGGTGGTCTAGAAACCCCATCCCTGGAAACATTCAAGGTCAGGTTGGAAAGGGCTCTGAGCAACCTGATCTAGTTAAAGATGTCTGTGCTCGCTGCTGCAGGGAGTTGGACTAGATGAACTTTAAATGTCTTTTCTAACCTACGATTTTATTTTAATTCAAACCTTTGTTTGCCTGTCCCCAACAAATATGACTAAAAACATATGGTTAGAAAGAAAAAGCAGCTCAGATGAATGGAAATTACTTGTAAAGCTGGCCTTATATTAGCATAATCTGTGCCTTACCCCCATTTTGTACTACGATTACAGACAGACCCTTGTGTCTGCATAGCTTCTCAATAGTTTAATACATCTAAAAAACATAGGTCCCGCTACATCCAACTCATTAAAGATCCCTGACCTGTACAAATACATGAAATAGTCGAGAAACATGGAGTATCAATCGAATTATGCAAATAAAAATATTGTTTCCTCGATTTTTTTCTTTGCACAGATGTAGGGTTTTGTACATGATCTATTCACATGATAAATGCAGTTTATAAAATTAACCTACCTCTTGTTCTTCCTGAGTTCCAAGCATATTTACGAAAATTCCACACATGGTACCAATATGGACCTTTCTTACTTGTAAGGCAGATTCATAGCCAGTTGGAACAAACTCCAGAAAATATTGCAGTATATGGCAAAAAGCAGCTTTCAGCTTTTCAGACTGAAGACACCTAAACACGTCACTTTCAAACAATGCACAGAGCTTCTCTAGTAGCATATTCAAGTATACAGGTTCAATATTTTTGTAAGAGTCTGCTTCAAAAGGCAACAATGTCCTCACCAACAGTAAGATAGGTTCCCCAAAGAGTTCTGACTCTTCAGTATCCATTTCAAGTGCTGACTGTAGAATTCCAAAAAACACTGTGAAGAAAATACTCGCCAGCTGTTCTGGAGGTCCTCCTAAATGAATTAAGTTTACTAAAAGCTTTATTGCCAAAACTTTAACTTTTGGACTGCCATACTCCAACAAGGAGCAGCCTATCCCCCAGAGAATAGCATCTTTCCGTACAAAAAACACATCAGCAACAATATTTGTCAGAATAGACATTAATATAACTTCTAAACATTCTACATTGGGCATATTCATCAGCTGTAATGGTGCCGATCTTAAATATCCTACATTGTCACTTGTATTGCTTGAAAATCTCTTTACAGTCACTGGCCAGACCAGTCCATCTCCCCAGAGATGCTTTTGTGCATCTCTTTCATGCAGGAAGATTAAGTCTTGGAAAAGCTGTAGCAAGTCTTTTGTTATTACTTCAAAAATGGAGCAACTCTTCATTTTAAGCAGAAAAAGTAAAGAGCAAATGACATCACAAACATTCTTGTGCAATGTGCTGCAGTTTGGAGTTGCAGCAATTCGGAGAAGCCTTGTTATGATCCAGTTACTAAACTCTAGGATAATAAAAAAGAAACAGCAGACAAAAAATTATTAGGATAAAACCTAAAACCTCGTATTATGAGCACCTCCTTGACAGCAGGTTGCTAATCAGTAAAACCAAAGAAAACTCCTTGAGATAAATGCATGTAGGCTTAGTAAACAGAGAGCCCCCTGCGTGTGGGGGAAGGAAAAAAAAGACAGACACATTTTACTCTGTCAAAAAGAAACCCCAAACCCTCAGGCAATGAATATGTGTACAGCATCTCTCATCAACATCAACCCAGTAATATCACTAAGTGAGGGCAATGAACAAGGTCAAATTCTGTCTTGATAAATTTCCATTATCACAAGTGCTACTCAAGTCACAATGTTACAGATACAAATATGTAAAGCTGAACTTACTGCCTTTTTCTCATTTTTGTTCTTTTGTATGAACTCATTGTCAGAAAAATTAAATCCTACAAATATCAAGCTTCAGCGTGAACATTTTCAACAAACTCACCAATGCAACTGCATTCAGTTTCCTCCTGATTTCCATCCACATTTACAAACATAAGTGGGGAAGATTTCATGATATGTTGAATAAAATCAAGCAACATTACAGAACTTGGCTGTGAATCTGATTTCTTAATAAGCTCCAAAGCAACTTTAAAAAACAAAGGAGACATCTCTGAATTAGCATTGCAATAAATCAAGTTTGCACATTTTGTTCACATCTAGAGAGCAAGAAGAAAATTTTAACATAAAAGATGACAATATTGGCAGCATGCTTTCTTTAATCCATGAAGACAATTTTGTGCATATTGTAAACCCTCCATGTAACACCAAACTATATGAAGAAAAATATATATTACTTAAACATTATTCATTAACACTATATGCATTAACATTTAGTTGGTATTATATTCAACTGTTTGATGAGTGAAGAATAACAAATAGTTAACACTAATTTTTAAGCATACAATTTTCCCTAGGTTTATGATCTTGGTAGAAAAAACAATCTCGAAGAACTGTTCTAAATCTCCATGAAACAGAAGTTTTTAAATGGTAAATTCAGCTTACTGAATCAGAAAGTTTAGTAAAATACTAAATGTATCTAAAGCTGCTGTATAGCTCAATTGAAAAAGGTATCTGAATCACATCTGATTTATCCAATTCAGATTCAGATGGTAATTAACCAGGAAAGTTACATTATAAAATAAATATCATTACAAAATGTAATGCTTATGTATTCAAAGGCAGTATCTAAAGCAGATTGGCTTTTTGGTTTTATTTTTATAGCCTTCCCTTTCCAGACTATAAGAGAATGTAAAAACACATAATCTATAGAGTAACACAGGCACGATATTTAAATTGATCAATTCACTAAACAAAGTTTTATTCTTACTGAGACAACTACATGAATTTATACCGTGCAAACAGTAAGTTACCCTTACTGTGATTCCCCTTGATGTAAATCTAAAGTTAACTACAAATGATAATTTTACAGTATATGTAGTTTATAATTGCCAAAATGTTGCTGAAGTACTGAGTTGGAACCTTAACATGATTTGAGTACTAAAATAAGGCTTTGCTAGAATTCTAAAATTAAAAATCAAGCTGTCTACATCAAAGTATTTCAATTCTGAAAAACTCCGTGAATATTGAAACTTGAAAGTTAGGTTACTCAATGAACAATCATGTTGCGTGATAGTCCCAATTTTCAATGTTGCATTTGTACTCATACAAACCTGCACTGCATTTCCCCCTCCTTTTTTTTGTTTTGCTTGTTTGTTTTTTACTTAAGTTACTTCACATCTAGCAAATATTTTATCATGTAAGTTATTAACAAAAAAGTCATAAATGGTATTGTATTCAATTCCTAATCTTTGTTGAATTGAGAGGTATAAGCATAAGCAGATAACAATTTTTAAAGATAGTGATATAGTTCTTACCAACATCTACATCTGTAAGGATTCTGTCAATGAACTGGCAGAGTATTTGTCTTGGTTTCTGCACAACTGTATTATATTCTTCTGGACTAGCACTAAAAGAAAAAGTACATTATTTTGATATTATCCATTTGAAAATACAAAATAATTACTTGAAGTCTACCTCAACAATACAATGACAAACACTGATTTTTTTTTTCTTCAAGAAGTCTTCAAAAAGAAATGCAAATTCATTTGTTGTTTTAGTCACCAGCATATTTCATGTTCCTCATTTCTATATTCTTCAGAAGTACAAATCTTTATGAAGTGCTGAAGATCATTTAATTTTGTTAGGCAATTATGTTTGATGTATATTAAAACCACACGTGGGAGACTAAGGGATTGTTGACTCTACCAAGCAACAAAACAGTTTTGGTGCAGAAAAAAAATAATTAAAACCCCATTTCACTTTTAGAATTAACCAGTTATTCAACTGATTAGCTATCAGTATCCTGGGTAAGACGTGTTACTAGCAAATGCCCTGGTGACTAAGACAGCAGCTAGATCTTGTCAGGTTAAATCTTCAGCATAAAACTGTACCTCCACATCAATTAGCTGCTTGCCACAAAGCAAAGCTGCTGTCTTGATGCTGCCACTAAAATTCTTGAGCCAGACATTTTCAAGGTCGTTTAATCCGCTGTAAAGCCACACTACAAACACGACTTAGTCACGTCTCTCCCATTAGATTCTTACCAATACCACCCGCGATGGAGGGAGCAACCCAGGCAGGTGGTGGGGAGGAGAAAGAGACCAGGATGAGGAGAAGGCACAGGCCCTATGCAGGCCAAGACACCTCTCCCATTAGGTTCTACCAATGCCACCCGCGAGGGAGAGAACGACCCAGGCAGGTGGCGGCTAGAAAAGACTTGGGGCAGTGGAAGGCGCAGACGCAGCCCCAGGAGACTTGTACAGCGGTGGGGAAGAAACCTACATTTCCATCTCCCCACGCCACGCACTGATGCCGAGGCAGGGCGCGCTTCCCGCAGCGCACCCCTCTCGGCCCCTCTAGGCGGAGGCTGGGCCCGTCCTACCTGGCCAGCTCCCGCAGCGCCGGGATCATAGAAGCCATCTCTAGGCCCTGCTCGGCCATGGCTCCCGCCTTGAAACAAGCCGCGCGCCGCCGAGGCGGGAACTACGTGACGGCGTCCGGCAGGACCCAAAACACCTCCGTTGTCGAACGAGCGGCTGCACGTCCCCACAGCGCTGCTGAAGTTTAACTGCTTCGTCACCGTACGAGGGAGCGCTCACGGCGGCTCAGTGCTCGGATTCTAATGGTCTCTCATGGGGTCTCGCTGCCCCAGCAGGGCTTTCCTCCGCCATGCAGCGTACAGACAGATAGCAACCGAGCACAGACCAAGTGCATCCCGCGGAGCGGGTCCGTTTCCTGGCACGGACACTCTGACGGGTTTCAGGGGACTCGCAGCACAGAGCAGGGGTGGAACTGCTGCAGTTTTGAGGGTGGCTTAAAGTGAGGGGCACAGCGGCTCCAGTCTTAGAGGCGGTGAGAAGGAAACTTCGGTGCTGGCCGAGAAACCCCCACTAGAGAGCTCCCTCCCGCTCTCTGCCTCCTCCGGGTCAGCCACGGCGGCACGCTCCTCATGGTGCCACGGCATCTAGCCGTCCCGTGGGCAGGCGCAGCCCTCAGCCTGGCCGCCTTCAACTGTCAGGTGTGAGCCGAGACCCTGGGGCCCCAGAGAACGGCCCAAGCACCCCCAGCTCGGGCTGCCCCCACCGCCCGCCCTGCCATTGGCCCGCCAGCACTGCCCGTCCGCTCGCCCCGCCCCGCCCCATCGGCAGCAGGTGACCGCGGGCCCCGGCGGGCGCCGCGACACTACGGGAGGCGGCAGCCAGCAGCAAGAGGGCAGGTAGGGGGCGGGCGAGCAGGGCGGCGGTCTCGGTCTCGGTGTCTTCTTTCAGCGTGCCCGGGGGCAGGGGAGGAAGGGGCGAGCCCGGCTCGTTTGGCAGGCGGGAGTGCGCTTTGTGGCAGATGTGAGGCTCCGTGCTCACCGGCTCAGCGCTTCTCTCTATATGTAGCGGTGAGAAGCGTATTTAAACGATACTCAAAATATTACTGGGGGTTCAGGGGGGTTAGTAGTTTTGTTTGTTTGTTGTTGCTGTTTGTTTGGTTGTTTTTTTACTTTTAGCTTATATTGCTTTCCCTTTATATTTCTTTGAGGGAATCAGCGCGTTTAAATGCATAAAATTCGGAAGGTTTTGAGGGAAAACCCGAAAGGCTGCTGAAACATCACCCCGTGTGTGGAGAGTTCCTTCGGCAGAGCGGGGGGCGCTTTAGTAGCGGGCTGAGGTGTGCTGGGGAGCGGGCCCTGCCTGTGTAGCCAGTCTGCAAGGCTTCGGAGTATAAAAGCATAAAATAAGGCGGTGTATGTATAGATAGGAGTAGCAGAGAGTGTATGTGAAGGGAAACTCAAGTATGAGCTTCATTTTTCTAATTAAGAGGTTTAGTTCTTCCTGCATTTGTTTATGAACTTTGTTTTAGCTTGCTTTCTGGGCTGAAATAAAATCCTCTCGAAGGCTTCTAATTCTGTTGCCTGTTTCCACTGCGCTGGGACTATGTCTCTTGTATGTGAAACAGTCCACCAAGTGGGTGCATGTGTACATTTCAATTACTGATTCATTTCAGATGGATGTTTTTAGGGAACCTATTACTAATTTCTCATTCAAAGATTATTTTTGTCTTGCAAAATATGTGTATGCTGTTTCATTAAAAATTCTGCTGACCTTTCAGAGGTTGCTAACATGGGAAGGACCTGGAACACTTCAAGAAACCTTACAAAACATAACTGGATTTTAGCTTAGTTTGTTTTTAAACACATATGGCAATGTTTTCTACCAGCTGACTTTATAAATATTAAAGTTTCCATGATCATTCTTATAGGGAAAGCAGAAACCATCTAGCTTTACATTTTGTGTTAAGTAGAGCTTTAATGGTCCAGGAAGACCAAGTATGTCTGGGTTTTGTTATCAGTGTTATTTTTAACACAATTTTCTACGCTATTTCAATTTAAAAAAAATCTATTTATTGTGAAAACAGCATTCTGAGTGTAAACTTGCAAGCCTGAGACAACAGTATCACTAAGAATGGTCTGAAGTGCACTATGTGCTAATTTGATATAGAATTACAATTCCTATGTCATCCCTGATAAATTTAAGAAAGATAGTAATATATCTGTTGGGATATTAGAAGAGGTTGAGCAGGATAAATTGTTCTTTAGCTTTCAATCCTGAAGAATTTTGATAAATTTTTTTGAATCATAGGGTGGGTTTTTGTTGTTGTCAGTAAAGTGTAAGTGGGATACACAAAGTGCTTAATGAAAAAGTGTTTTTGCCTGGAGGTCTCTTGAGTAAACAGTGAGATCATATTAATATAGGTACTGCAGAAATGCTTTCATTTGTCATAGGTAGAATGATATATGCATTTCTGGTGCAGTTTCTTTAAGCACGTAATTCAGGGTTTGTTCTTTTTTGTAATAAGTAGTTACAGCAACTCACTAAAGAAAGATCTCCTGCTCTGCATTCTTCACTATGAATGAAGTTAGGAGACTTTTTTTCTTTCCTGATTGCAAAGCCCTATATACTGCCTTCTGACCATATGTTTGAGTTCTTCCTGCTACCATAGTCTTACAAGACTCCACATAAGAGTACCCGTAATAGCCACTTCATTATGCTGCGAGGATATAAGAAGTCTTCTAGATGCTCCTCATAAAAACATTTTTATGGGTACTCACAAAATCTAGTACTCCCCAAACCCTCCTAAGAAACAACAACTGAAACGCTTGACTTTGTTCCTTTTCTTGAACACACAATAAGCAGCTCAATAAACTCTTCGTTCATCTCCATGTTTCTTCCTTGTCCCATTATTTTATACTTTTATCACTTGACTCAGGAGGAGGAGCAGGAATATTATCACAAGAGTGACTAATTACTAGTGAAAATAATGTGTCTTGAGACCATTCTGTATTTTCTTTTCCAGTGTAGCATTTGTATTGGTGAAATGAGTTGTAGGTGTGCAGAACTTACAGAGCTCGGAGAGAAATTAATGCGGATAGTTAGAGCTAAGTATCAAAACTAGTGTATGTGGCACTTATCAGGTTTTCTGGTGAAGCTTACATTACTCATCCCTCCCACCCCAACTTGGGCAGTGCCCTTACTGTATAATTGCATGATTCTTCCACACCCTAGCCTCTATCTTCTTGGGCTTTCATTGCTTCCTTACCACGTGCCTCTGCAGGTCAGTGTACTTATTTTAAGACACTGAGTGACTTTGCCTTGAACCAGCAGGTCCAGAGCACAAGAGCATGTTGATTGTATTTCCTTTGTTGTTATTTAGTAGAGGTAGAATTACTCTTCCTCTTAGGGCTCGTCCATGCTGTGGATATATGGGAGACGTTCCCCCTTGTGGTTAGCATGACTGCAATTAAATCTCAGCTGTCTCTTGCAGGTAGACACAAGTGATTATACAGAGACATTTAAATGTATATGTGTATTCCTTGATGCCTTCATGAACTGTGAAACACAAACGTACAGGCTGATACAGTCCTCAGAGGTGCAGGCAAGATGGTGCATGGAGGTTCTCTGGACTGTACTAAGTAGTTTCATGTAATATCAAAATGTGCTTATGGCTTAACATTTGTGTGGTTGCTGTAATAACATCACAAAGCCTGTATGATTACTTGGAGACTGTTTTCCATATATAGTCATGAAAGTGATTGTCAGAGTAGTTGTCTTACCTTTGAACACACTGCATTGTTCCTGTAGACCATAAAAATGTGTATTCCAACATGCTCTGTTTTGATCTATGTCTGTGTTGCTTAGTCAACTTGGCTGAAGTAAAGGAACACACATTAAAATTATATCTCATCCTGAATGTTGGTTTGATGATTTGAAAAAAACCAAGTGAAAAATTGAAACAGTAAATGGTGGTAAGGACAACTGGCAAGCCAGAAATCTAAAAGCAGAACATGAATGTCCAACTACTAAGCAAAAACTAAAATAGGGAAAAAATTAGGAAAGAAAATATAACATCTGCTTTTCTCATGTCTTTTATTTCTACATGTAATCTAGACAGGTCCTGGTCCTTCAAGCGTTTATCCACATTTTTAATATGAATAAACCTTCTTACATACTTAAGACTATGATGACATAAAATTAAATTTTTTTTTTTGCTTATCTACAGCTACTACTATTAAAAATAGCTACCTGTATGTATCTTTTTGTTACTAGTTTCTTGCTTTCCAGTATTTATAGAAAAGTATTATTCTTGAGGCTAATAGCTGTGGAGGAAACTTGTAGAACTTTTGTTTACAAGCAGGATCAGTGTTACAACTTCAGGACTTGTTGAGTTGATGATTTTTGAATGAGAGTTAAGATAGCTGGAATCTAGTTCCCTAAGGCAAAATTTGCAGAATCTTAAGTGCTGATTTAAAAAAAAAAAAAAAAATTAAAAAAATTCAGAAGTACAGAATGTAACTGTAATAATGATTTCATGGGAGGAATTAGTTTTTCCATAGTTTAACTAACTGGCTTTGGAAATTACTCTTTTTTCAGGTCATAGCAACAGTGATGCTTAAAAATCCATTAATAAAGTGCAAAACTCTGTATTAGTCATGCTAGGAGAAAATTGTATAGTGTTTTAATTTAAAGTACCATTTAAACAATGCTTGAAAATTCTAGCTGTTGCAATTACATAGATTCTTCTTTCATGAAAATATTTCTTCAATTAAAATCCAAATAACTGTACTAGCTACAATTTTCATGGTGGGAAAATTGTTGTTTTCTGAGAGAGATTTAATGTGAGGAGAAATAATTTTCCATCTGGTTCTGTGTTTCATAGTGATTAAGACTAAAATAGAGTTTATACATGGGAGCATTGATAAAAGTTCTGCTAAATGTCAGCTTTCCCCATTGCATGGCTTCCTATAGAAACCAACACAATGGAGCAGGAAGAAAGGGGATTCATGTTTTTTGTCCTTCTACCTTGACTTTTAGAAGTCAAATACATTTAAACCTATATATGTTGGAACAGTATTCATTACCTTTTGGACGAGCATATGTTTAGTGGTGAGTATTTTCTCAGCACTTGGAGCTTTCACTGCTCTGTGAGGATTGTGTCAATGGAATTGACATCACATTAATAGCATGTAATATGGAAATATCTGAACTAAAAAGATTGTACCCTTACATTTAACATTTCGCATAAAGTCTGTGTATAACATTTAGGTGCCACCCTTCTTATTGCAGTATTTAAATAAAATATTTTCATAGCATTCATCATGATGTGTGAAGTACTTCACATATATGATAACTGTTGCCATAAAAACTCCAAAAATCACTAGATCTACATAAATGGATTAAATAAATGTAGAACAGGAGTACCAGCAAGTAACAGGATCTGATCCTAGCAAACAGAATTATTACTGAAGAAGGCTTCACTCTACTGTGCAAGACAAAGGAAACAATACATTGTAAATGTATTGGGAAAAGATACCTAGCTAAGCAACTGCAAATGCTTTTCAATCTAAAACCTAGGGTTTAAGATATTCTGTGAAAGATGTTCTCTCACTAGCTTATTTCAGCCTTGACCTTCACTGAGCAAATGTAAAGATATATTTTGTCATCACCTATATCGACCTCTTAATTGTGTGTGGAATAATATTTTTCACATCTCAATTAGCAAAATGTTATTGCACATAAATTTAAATCTTATTGATTTATTATTTTATATATTATTTTATTCCATTGTTTTAGAAGAGTTGTCATGTGCTTAGAGTTGTATTCACAGATAATTGCTTTACTAGTTCAAGGCCTGTCGGACAAATTTTTCTAAAGGCTGATACCTTATTAATTTTAATAATCATTATTTATAATCTTTGATCTTTCCAGAGGGATTTCATTATTCTGCTGCTACTGTCTCCAGATGTGTTGCTAAACATATGTGGAAAACCTATATCCTGGGTTACGGAGTTGGGAACTCTGTGATGTTTTGAATAAACTAAAATATAACTTTGTCAGCATTAACTAAAAAGTACATGTGGGTATTCCATTGCCAAGTGGAAATTTACATCGTGTACATGGGAATTACTCCAACTTTATTTTAGCCATTCTAATAAAACTAGGCCTGGCAAAATTTCAGTTGCCTATTGCAGATTGGTAATGCGCTATGTATTAAGAGTGATTGAGCTTTTGCATAGATACACTATTAAAAGGGAATGCAATTTTTATTTTTAATAGAGATTTTAAAATAAATAAAACTAATATATACACTCCTCCAAATTTCCAGAATCTTTGAGACCATTCATTCTGCCTGAATCTCAAACCTTCCAGTTGGCTTCTTCAACATGGGCAAGGTGGTTTGGTCATGTCTTACCAAAGCTGCTCCCAAGAGAGACTTGACAACAACATGAGATTAGTTGTTTGCCATGCCAGAGAAAATCCCTACTTTTAACAGTCTGTGTTGTGTTTGTTTTCATAAGGTGGATTGTATCCTAAAATGGCAGTGCTCCTGTTGTGGTGAAAGACAGCTACTGGGTCGGCCATGCTGGGCTTTTGAAGTTCTGGCTGATCGACTGACTGTCATGGAGAAAGTAGAAATGATTAAGTGATCTATAATAATAGAAACACAAATTTCTGCATGCTTTCCCTCCTGAAATATTTTTTTGTGGTGGTTAATCTGTAGAGCAAACTTCTCTGCCGTTCTTTAAGCTACCATTCTGCTTTTTACTAAGTAAATTGAGATCAGGGCGCTTAAACTCAGTAGGATTAATCCATATCAGTCCTTCTCTGGATGAGTAATTGGGTGCTACTATAGACTCTGTGTTAAAGTGCTTCATTAAAATGTCACTTCAGTTGTATTGCTTACAGCTGAATATGCAACCAGAGAGAGATAGACCAGTAATAGTGGGAAAGCTTGTCCCTTGTATTTGAATGAAAGTATGGAAGGTAAGTGTTGTGTTGGCTTGCTAATTAATAGCAGTAGCACAGTAAATATTTCTGTGCCATATTCTAAGTTTAAATCCCTATTTTAAAATTTCTGATTACTTTTTAATGTTTTAAGAGTATTAATTCTGGAGAGTTGGAAATAAGGGGTAGATTTCATTAATCATTACTGTGTAAAGTGACAGTAAACAAAATGACAGAGTTCTTCAATTTTTGTGAAGGTCAGAGTCCCTTAGTGCAGACTTCTAAAAGTTAACTTTAAAATCCAAAATGTTTGATTATTAAAATATGTGAAATAATATATATATCTTGTAAGATCTTCTGTAGGGACTTGTTTTGCCATTGTAAGAGAGCTGATTTGTAAACAGGCTGGTTTATCTGATAGTTTATTGCAGCCGATCATTTAATCATCAAAGAGGCAGCTTTTAGCTACACGTTTCATTTGCTGTATAAGCATATCTTTCTCACTTTATGGGACTTCAGGTCATTAATTTTAAAGCAACAAGTAATTTCTTTAAACTGCCATTTTTAGGTTTGTAAGGGTCGTTGCTAGCCTAGCACTGTTTTGTGAGATGAATGCTTTTATGATAATTGAAAAAAGGAGACAAAATCTCTAGTTAATAAAATTGTGCACATCTTTGTGCACTGTTTTGCAGCAGATGAGTAAAATGTTAGATAGTTATTGTTTTAGTAGAAGTGCCTGGCTGTATATTTTTTTTTTTTTTCCCCCCCTTCGAAGTTGTAGTGTATGATACAAATGCTTTGGAGTGTCTGCTCATGTTGTCAGTTCAAACTATTTAAAAAAAAAAATCAATTTGGCCAACCCAAGATTTTAATAAAGTTTTTCTTATTTTGGTTTCTAAGGTTTTTGCCTAAGCATCAGAAACAACTTTATATTCTTAAATGAAAGCTATTTTCTAATCATGTGAATCCTAGGGTTGAGGTTTTGAATAATTCTGTTACCAAAAACTTGCTTAGAGATGTCTTTCTTTTTCCTCTTCAAAATATGATTAAAGATGACAGCTGGCAGCAAGAACTGTAGATGTTTTCTTCTGGTTTAACTATTAAGAACTACAGTATCAGCAAATTAACTTTGTGCATGCCCCAGATAATCTAGTTTGGAAGCTACAAACAATACTCTATTTAGTTTTAGTTACTCAGATATGCTGATGTGCTCCTTTTATCCTCGACACTCCAGCAAACACAACTCCTTAAGGCTATGAACTGGCAAACGGTAGCATTTATGCATCTGTGGCCTCTGCAGAAACCAGGTGGTTTTGAAATGCTGCCAATTGCTTTTTGCTGTGTATTGTAGAAGACTCTTTTTTTTTTCTTCTGGCTTGACCAATGAAAAGAGAAAAACAAAAATAACCTGTGAATTTTCCATGACAGAAAATCCTGGCTTGTTTGTAGTATGGTAGCTGATCAGTCTAATCTTTTAATAATCTTTTTGAACCATGTAGAGTTGAATAAGGAATTAGCAGGTGACAGAAGGCCATACTGCCACCTCATAATTACT
>VYZX01004344.1:9754-35064 GCA_013401335.1 Brachypteracias leptosomus
ATGGGTTTTTTTGCTCTGCCACAGCTGGGTTCAGCAATTTTCTGACAATGACCTATGGAACATCTCAGCAGCAGCCAGCCACTATAACCTGTAACATCAGTGGGCTGTTACCCCATGCACAAGGAGAATCAAAGACCTGAACACATCCCCAGTCATGCTTTCTTGATCCCGCCCATGCCAAACATAATATGATCATTTTGTTTGCAGTTTTGATGTGTGATTTGGAAGCAAGAGTCTAAGCAACTCATGAAAAAACAAACCGAGGCAGGGTTATGTGGCGACCCAAATTTCATCAGAACTAGAAAGGAACAAGAGTGGCTTAACTAACCTTCTTCTTCCCTCAAACTGTTTGGTTTGCAAGCAGCATTGATGCTCCTACTACTGGGATTAGGACCCTATTTCATCTGTTTTGACAGCTTCCTCGTTAACTACTGTCACTCTAGAAAACCTGTAAAGACTTCAGAGTCTACTAAACACATCCCTAGAGAGCAAATATATCCCATCACACAACATACTCAAAATACTGACTTCTTCTTAACCCCACTTCCAGACAGTGAGAAAGCAAGAAAGCATTCTGTACATGAAAGCAAATAGAATTGGCAGCCAGGAGCTAACAACTGGAGTCAGAAGTTGCAACATGGTGAAGAAAGTGAGAGCATGAGGGGTGTTGCAGCTTTTGGAGAATCTGGTCTACCAGACTGCAAAAATCCTTCTGTTTCTGAGCAAACGTGCCTGAATTTAAAGGATCAGTATACTTATTAATGAATCATCCTTCACGTGCTCTGTATTCCATTTAATAAACATTTTTTTTCAAGCTTTATCACTCTCCTCCCAAGTGTTTTTCTTTTCTCCCAGAAGATAAAAAAAGTTGTTTTCCCTCAGACTCAAGAAAAGTCACAATCCTTAGATCAGAGCAAACGAAGAGCAGCTGATAGTATGCCCAGCCTCCTCAAACTTGCTGTCTGGTGCTTACACCACCTTCTTGGGCAACATGGTCCATATGGCAAGAGGCAAGGAGGGAGGAGAGGAGGGCAGGGGCTGAAGGAGATTCCAAGGGCAAGGCAGCTGCAGAATGAAACCTTACGGGAATCTTTAAAAGACTGGAGTACATGGTATGTAAAGCAAATGCCAGAAGATTTTAAGAGGGTTATGCATAGCATTTCCCAATGGCTAACAGCCTGAGAACATCAGCCTTGTTCTTCTGAGACACAAGCCATCCAGACATCTGTCTGCACCCTGAGAAACATCAGATGACCACCACCGCTGGGTCACCAACAGGAACCAGATGCTTTCTGTGCAAAATCTAGTACGAAGTCCGTCCTCCCTCCCTCAGTAAGTTACAAGCTATGGTTCCCTTTATTTTCCTTACAGTTTACAAACTAATGAGGGTATTTTAATGATATGCTCCTGTTATCCAGCTATGCTTTTCAAAAACAGAGCAAATACTCATTAAATGGAGTCAGACAAGCTGCATGGAAAACAAATCCTGTTTATCTGCTCCAGCAGCGCAAACTTTCCCCTTCCCCCCCTTCCTCCCTCCCGAGCTCCCTCAGCCCTGCCCTGAAGGGATTAACAGTTCATTTGTCATCCCAATTTAAAATTTGGTTTACTGGCTTGACAACGCAGAAATTTGTGAGAGACGCAGCCACGAGTCAACAAGGAAATGGGCTGAAACCACCAACATACAACGTTAGCTACTGAACGCTATCCAGTTCTTCCAAATAAACACATTCCACAGCAAAATGATCAAATACCTCTATTATTTTAATTTCCCAGATCACAACATTTTATCAAACTGTCTTAAAGCCTGTGACCTTTACAAAGTCCAAGTTGTATATAAATAGTTATCACCTTTTCCAAAATGTTTAGAACAAATTTTCTGAATAAAAGAAGTTATGGCAATGAACATTTTCATTTTCTAAGTTATGTGTCCAAGTTCTTTTGATTGACCCCTTTTTTAAAAACTAAACAAAATTATTTATGAATAGTTAGAACTTTATTCATAGCCTCAACTGTTCTATGAGATATCAATGACCTGCTTTAACCTTTTACTTTAATGGTTAATCTTTGTATATACAAGAAAACAGTTATTACTTTGGAAATAAGCAAATGCACACTTCAGACAATTATTGGGATTTATTTGCTCAAGGCTCAATTACCTCAAGTCAATGAACTCCAAGGAATAAGGGTTGCTGCAAGGTCAAAGTACTGAACAGGACATAGGTAAAGATACACATTAGACCACAATTTCCTCATGGCTTGCAATATTCCTTTTCTCCTTCTCCTCGTATTTAATAGGATTTATATTAAAAACTAAAGTTCCTGTTCCACACAGATTTTCAAAACACAGTTCCCTTCATCTCCCTACCTCCTCTTTATTTTCTCCTAAGGAAATTAAACAACATAAAAATGTTTCTTTAGTCAAGAAAATCCCTTTTCCTTGTAAAACAGACCTGTTATTCTGTGGTGGTATATAGAATAACTCAGCCTCAGCATGCCCCAAAACACTTGACACCATTTTGAGTGAAGAAGTGCTTTTAGCTATAAAACCCATACTGCAGCCCCTGTGCACAGAGTAAAGTGTCTCTGTGGTTAATTAGTCAAAAGGGCAAGATAAGGCAAGAAAGAGATTAATTTACCTGACAGGACATCCACTCCATACTCAGGCTGTAGCAACAGGAATGCAGTTGAACCACAGTGTCAAGGCATGCCCCACTGGTGAGGCTGGGCAGCATTTCAGACAAGACATGGAGGTTTGGCTGGGATTTGTGGATTTGTTAACTCATTTATTCCTTCCTTGCTCTGAGGGACTTTTTCTTCCCTATTCCTTCCACCAGAGGGAAAAAAGCTGAGCAAACAAGCAATGAAAAAAGAAATGCTGGAAGGACAGAAAGGGGGCGAAAAAAAGCACTATGGCAGCAAGAGCATATATCATCCCAGCAGCTTCCCATCTTCTTTTCTCACTCAATGCAACATCCCTCATTCCCAGCTCTCTACCCTCAACAACTACAGCTCTTTGAACCTACCTTCATATCAGATCCTGTCTTTCAATAGCTTCCCAGTACCCACTTCCATTATTCTACTTCACCAACCTTTCTATTACTACATTTCCTTCTCTGTTCACCAGGGAGTACCACTCCAGAGCCCTTTTCAGCTCTGGTGCCATTTCAGTCTCTTCTACTGTCTGGGTATCAATGACTTTCAAAAACTTGAGGGAGGAAGCAATATTAAACAGTGTAATAGGTAGGAATGGGGGAAAACAGGAATAAGGAAGATAAAAGGAACAAGGTTTGCTCCCAAAGTGTTGTGCCCCTAGAGCAGGCAAAGTAATCACTGCCATGAGGTGAACCTAAAAGTACAGCACAGAGTGAAAAGCATGTCACAGAAGTTCAGGCAGTGTGTTTCATGCTGAAAACACACTGGAACCATAAAATTACTACTGCCAACAGATATTTACCTTTTAACTTATCACTGCAGCTTTTTCCAAAAGGATGAGCAAGTGGCTCTTCACTATTACCAAAGAATGCAAAAAAACCCCAAACATTTTAATTGACAGCATCATAACCATACAGTCCAACCTTGCTGTTGTAAGTCAAAGGCGTTTCCCTGAACAGCCCTCAAAGGGCTGGACAGTTCTTGATACTTGGAGCTGCTGGATAACCGCATCGAACAGCACTGTGCTGCCTCTGCTCTGGTACAGCACGACCATGCGCTCAGGGCAGCTAACAAACGGGTGAAAGAAGCAGATTACCAGCATGAGGACAGCAAACATTTGGATTTAAGCCAAGCATTTGCAAGAAGACCTGGACACTCCCACTAGCTCAATTCCTGTCATGCTTCTCCAACCCATCACTATTCCCTCTATACTGGTGAAATACACAGCTGCTCTTGCTTGTGCTTTGTTCAGCAGGCAGCACCCTTGTCCTAGCTTGAGCTAGGATAGAACTAGTTCTGTTTAGTGATCTTACTTTTCAGCTCAGTCTCTTCTAGGTAACTGCACTTTATCAAGTTAACAGAATATTTCTGCAGACTGTCTGCTTCTAGAAATAATAATGCTCAATGTTTAGAGTTACTGCCAAGGATTGTATGTAGAAAGGCTCTTATACTCTTTCCCTTGAAAACCAAGGTCACTGCTAAATCTTGTGTACCACACTGGGGGGCTGTAAAGAAAAAGGCTGCACCTGCAGAGAGAAGCAGACAGGAGAGATGACCCTAAGCTGATCAACGAGTTATTGCAGCCCATACATATCATATTCAGTATAAAGCTGAGAGATCACTAGGGTCAAACTCTCTTCTTCAATGGCTGGCCACTGATGAGGACTCTGTTCTGCCTCCGATCCCAATCCATGAGTTCCCAAATCCAGTTCTGGAATCCAACTCCTGAATTCGGTTCCTGTCTGCCACTGAGTCCTGTCTGTGACTTTCCCAATGCCTGCTCCACAGCATTCATGGTGACGATGACATAATTGCCATCAGGGGGGCTGGGTCCAATATTGGGTTTGGGTATGTGTCCTTTCATTGTTACTATTTTCATTAAAGCTGTTTTCATTTTCTTTTCCAACCCGTAAGTCTCTCTTTGTTATTCTCTTTCTCTTCCCCTTTGGGAAGGAAGAGGGGTTAATAGAGAGTGTCTTCTAGCCAGCCCAGCCCTAACACTTGACAACCCTTCATCTCTAAATGCCTCCCAAAAACCCATAATGCTAGGCAACTTGCATCTCTCACCTGTAAGCTCCCTCTCCTCGTTAGGAAAATTAGGCACTGTTTCAAAGCACTTGCCTTTGAAAAAGTATTTTAAAAGTACACACAGAGCACTGTACATTTATGTTGGAGAAGACAAGGTCAATAAAATGAACCTCACGGTCAGGCAGATAGAGAAGTTGGCACTGGACCCCAGGATCAAGAGAGCCTACACCCCCTCGCTGGAAGCCCTGCAGAGTATACTTGCCCCTGCAAAGCCCAGCTGTGCTCTGTGGTGACACCGTGGCACCACCAACACCAATCTCAAAATCTAACCATTTCTTTGAACTATAAAAATCCTTGAGAAAGTTTCTCATATCTGAAACTACTGTGGCATAATAAAAATTGGTGAACTTTAAGTGTATTTTCTCTTAAAAAATAGAATGTTAGACAGGCAGCCCTTCAAAATGCAAGCTAAATGTCCATCCCCTTACTTACCCACTGACTAGCTGAATCTGAATTTTAGCACAGTACAGGCTTCTCATCAAACCTGTACTACAGTATTATAAGCCCATTTAAACCAGTATTTCAACAAGCCGGGCCAATCTGTCTTCTGAATCTCTCTTTTCCTCCTGCTCACACCACATTCGTAAATGAGTTGCTGAAAAAGGCACAAAATATGAAAATGAACTTAAGTCTCTGTCCTAATTCTAAACTGCATGAGTTGACACCAAGTATGTTTGTCAGCTATTTCTTCCCTTTCAATTCTTGGTAGTTAAATAATGAAGAAATACTTCTGGTTGGTAAACAACAATTCCAGTGCCAAATGTTAGTACAAGCTATTGGAGCAGCTGTGACTGTGGTAAGAGTCCACATGGGTCAGAGCAAATATCCTTTATTATTACAGAACAAATAACCTATAGTATGTATTATTGCAGAAATACTTGCTGCCACAAAAATAAGACAAAAACAATTATCACTGATCTCTTATACTAATTCATGCCAACTGTAGCCACAAGTACTGCAGAATAGTTGGTGCTGTAGAGCAGCTAATACTTTGCAGAGTACAAGTGCCTTCTAAGAAGACAATAGGAGTTATTCACATCTTGCAACATAGCAGACATCCAAATTTATTCGCCCCTCTCACCTCTGCATCCACATGGGCTGAAATGGCTATAAAAGAATCTGCCTGAAGCGGTGATATAGTCAGTGGTTCCCTGTCATTCTTCAGATGGACTTCACAGAAACCACTTTCACCAGCACTGCATTTAGCTGGCCAAGAACTACTGACAGGAAACAGCCACATTCATTTTAGGTTTGTTACAGATCTCCAGTTTACCTTTTCAACCAAAAAAATGGTATCTTTTTATTTTCTCTCTTTATGAAATCCTTGCCTGCTTCTAAAGAAAAGATTAGTTTAGTTTATGATGGTTTGTCTGGTTGTGTTTCAACTCAATTAATAGACAATTTCATCTGCCAAGTTTCAATTTATAACCAGGTTCTACCATAACTGAACTAACAAGCTGTTTGACCACACATCAAGAGGGTCTACATCTAGCTCTGAGGAATATTTATTTCTCTGCCAACTTTATGATAAAAATCAGCGAAAGGATTTAGCCTATTGACCATCAAATATTTCTAACAGTTTTTCCCTTCGTGAAAACATAAGCAGGCAAATTTGAATCCTGCGCTGTTTGAATGCTGTAATTACAGAAAACTCATAGTTATAAATGCCAGAAATTACAGTAAAAACTCCAGCCAGGAAAGTATTTTCCAGTGGGATTGTCATGAAGCTCTTCTTGTCAAGCAAGAGAGTTTACTCTTGTTGTTTTAATAAAACAAGAACTTGAAAAAAATCACACACCCTTAANACAGACTTTAAATAAAAACAATCCAAAATGTAGAGTCTCAGGAGGCGGCAAAGGATGGTTCTGGATTTGAAAAAAAGTAATTTATAGAATCTTGTAACAGGCATCATCTCCTCCTTAGACTTTTTATACATCCAAGTCAGTGACTTGCAAGACTCGAGATGTTCTAGTTTAGGCTGGCATCACAGCCACTTCTACATGAAGACACTGGTCATTCATGACATACAACAAAATCGTATTACAGACACACAGAAGCTCTTTATACCAGCTAGCCTTCAGGCCAAGGTATTCCTGAAGCAATTAAATTATCATAGCTTTAAAATGCTGGTACTACAAATAATCCAGACCATGCACCTCAGAAGACTTGAGGTATTATTATTTTCTTACTATTACTAAACATAAATTCAATTTATATTTATACCCCATATGAATCTGAGAAGACTTCAAGCATTTAGTTGCAAGATAAAATTTCAAAACCAAATTAAAATAATTATGTATTCAGGTGTATTAAAAAAATATATATTATGATGGTGTTAGATATTTTATGGTTCTTATGCTTTATTAGATTTTCCAATAATCCAATTCAGTTAACGATATTAGCACTAGGAATTAGCATACTGCCACCAACATCAAGATTTGTATCCAAGTATCTCTGCAAGTCGTCATTATGGCTGTTCAGGTACTTCAAAAAGAAGATTAAGAGCATGATTGAAGAGGCTGTTAATGTTTTACATGAAGGTTCTTTTCTTCTAGTTCATCTGGTTGTACAAAAGCTCATTTTGTTGATCCATCACTTTTCTGATTAGTCTGATGAATGAAGCATTGACTTATGTCTGTATACTTCTGTGGTATAACACAATCGCATTCATTTAACAACTCACCAAAGACAATGACAGACTTAGGAAGGTATCATTTAGTTTTGCTTATCAGTTTGCTTAACAAGAGTAAATTCTCAGGCTCCTGAAAATTAAATACTGCAACATAAAATGATAGAAATGTCTTGTTTTGATTTAGTATAATTTGACTGCCTAAACACACTTTAAATAATTTATTTCCAGATAGCATTAAAAGCTATAAATTATTTCTTCTTTTCACTGGCACTTTAAATAAAGTTAAAACTGGTTTTGGCCATCAGTTTATTTTCTTTTAATTAGAATTTTTTTCCAAAGCTTATACCAAAAATGGTAATTCTTTTTTCTCCAGATATTATGTAGCATTCATCTACATCATTAAGTTGCTTTTGTCTTTTAATTAATTTTAATTCACATTAAAAACTATGACCACTGTAAAATAAAAAAGCTTTATGAAAATAATCTTATTAACCTTTAGTTTTTATGGTAAGGTTATAAGTTTCTCATCTTTTAATACTTTCTCTATTTATATAAAACAAAAATATGTACAAAGACCTTTTAAGGTATGTAAGAAAGATTACTATATAAATAATTATATGGTATGAAATTACATGTATCCATTAATTTTATGCAAGTGTTCACAACTAATATCTGTCTTCAAACTTGTTCCCATTGACTTTAATATTGTAAGGTTAAAATCTAGAAATAAAAAAATGCATGACTATTACATTACTATAAAGTATTCTGATTTAAATGAGAGTGTTTCCTAACTATACAGCTTTGAAACAACAATATTCATATTGTATACAGACTTAACAAATACCCAAAAGGATAAACAGCATTTGACCTCTTGCAATTGAAGAACACTTCTGCTGCAGACTCCAGCTGGAAATCTCAAAAAAAAAACCCCAACTTACTCCAACCCTCTCAAATAAAAAAAGACATTTTAATACGAAGTCCCAGTACAGTTTCCCCAATTGTTTTAGCTGCAGTCAGAATATTTCCCACTAGATAAAAGCATATGTTGTCTATATCTCAGCCAACTTCTCACTTTTTTTTTTTTTTGTCATTTTGTGCAAAATCTGTGAGGTTCAGGTATCATGTACTTAAGCCCACACAGATCCACAAGAAAAATGCAACCGTCTGCACTTTGGGAGAATTCAACACATACTGCAGCAAAAAAATAGCAGGAGCCCAACTCTAGTTGTGTAAGACTCCTGGCTATTCTCCTTTTGCAATTGTGGCAATCAAGTCTGATAAACCTCCTTCATATCCATTGCTCCCACTCTTGGGCTTATGGACTGCTTGGAATCCTGCTTATCTTCATGTAAAGAGACGAAGCCCAACTCTACTAAGAGCTACCAGCTAGACTTCTAAGCAGCATACAGCACTCCTCAATCTCCATGTTGCCAGTAGTTTGTGCAAGATGGTGGGCTTCTGGGTTCTGAGTGTTTGGAGTTGGCTGGTTGTTTTTTATTGTCCTTAAATTCACTGACATCTAAGAAAAAGGAATTTGGCTCCCTTGGTAGTCGAAGCCTCATCACAGTTAAATAAAGCCTTGTGTCAAAAAGTCTGCTGCTTTTCAGCTGCTGTTGGCTCAGTTACGTAGCCTCCAAACAAAGGAAAAAGTGAGGTACTTGGGATTTCTTTTTAAACTTGTTCACAACCAAATGCAACTGCAAAATTCCACATCCACATAAGAGAAGGCAAAGCTTCTGAATACCCTCAAAATTAACTTTTATTGTTACTTTACACACACATTCAACTATGGGGATGAAGCAAAGTCTAGGTTACTCAGCTACTGCACAGTCAAAAGGGTAGCATAAGGGTTTATTTCAGAGCACTCATACTCACGTCCCTATAATTATTAGTACTTAAGAGTTTATTTTTCCGTTCAGCAACTCCTCTACTAAATGAAGTGGATTTTTGCAAATGAGACACTGCTTGTCTTTCAGTCACAGCATAATGTAGTCTAGGCAATAAATTCTTTCCTACTGTATGCTTTGCAATTACAATTCTTCACCAATATCATAACTCAATATGGTAATAAAAAATAATCAGTATTTATCTAATGCTTGCAGATTAAAACCTTTCTTACACTGTTGAAGCAAAGCAGAAGTTAGCTGGTTTTAGAGGTTATGAAACATACCCAGACAAGGAGCAACAGATTTCTTTTCACTGTTCCACAGTAACCCAGCATTCCAACTATGATGAGGAAACAGCAGACTGCAATCATGACCGGGTGGACCACAGGAAAGTAAGTCAAAATGACAGCCTCCTCCACCCTAAAACAATCAGAACCATAATAAAAAAAAGCGTAATCACACAAAAATGATACAGAAGAAAAATGTAACATAGCCATTAGAACAAAACCAGCGTATTAGCAGATGCGTTCTTTCCAGCACAGAAATCTCTTCTGTGTGGTTTTAAAGTCAAATGCTGCATTCAGGTACCAGAAGGTAATGCATCATGTGAAACCTCTTTGGAGCGAAGGCGATCTTCCTGTCCTGCCCTTGCACAGTATGTAGCACAATGAGGCCCTGTTCCATCACTATGGCTCATAAGCACTGCTGCAATAAAACTAACAGCATTCCTAAATCTCTGGACTGAATAAAGCATTCAAAACTAAACAGTAATATAATATGGTTACATGTTGGCAAAGTGCCAAGAAATGATACCTGTCAGACGAGAATGGAACAGGAATAAAACAAGATTGAATTCATACCTTCCCCCCTCCCCCAATTTCAACTGATGCCAGAAATGCTGGCAAAAATAAACTTTTCAACAAAACAATAATTAGCTCAACTGAAGGCTTTTCAATTCTAGAAATCCTAATTAGGAAATCTGCCGTGCAGAATGAACGACATATACCACAATCGATCACCCACGCAAGATTAATAGGTTTAAAGAAAGCTTTACCTTGTTTCTGCCGTTAAAGTGAGAACATTATTCAGGTAGTCTCTCATCCAAGCAGAAACACCTAATACACTGATGGACATCAACTAAAAAGAAAAGATGAAGTTATTTATCATGCATTTTAAAAAAATTGCCAGATCATTCATAATTTAAGTAGAGGATAAATCATCAGTAACATCTTTCATGGATTCATTTATCCTAACAGTATACTGTCCCCAAAACTGCACTTCTATATGCTTAGAGATGGTTTCTTGCTCAAGTATTTAGGAAGTCATTGACAATAATCTTCTCTTCCAGTATGGATAATTAACACTTGGAATATCTTCTCTTACACTCAGTGATGTCACTGCCAGCTCAAGTCCCATCACTGCACAACATACCACAGAAACAACAGGGAGGGTTTATGCTCCTAAAATCAGCAACTCTTTCAGAGCTCAAGGTGACATCCAACAGTCTGGGTGAAAACATGAAGCCATGCTCAGGTACACAGCCAATGAAGAATAATGAAGCCCCATATAGGATAAAATGGTACTGATACACTAACATGTAGGAGAGGAGATTTATCTTGGGGTGAAAATTAGAGGAATCCGATTCTCTTGCTTATTCAGATAAAGCCACACGAACACTAAGCCTCAGTTTCCTGAACCGTAAAATGACAAACTCACTGCACTTCAATTATAAATCTCAGACCATCAAAGCATTTGGGTACCTAATCTGCCAGGCACCTGAGAGGTGTAAAGCCACTACACTTTCAGCAGGACTGCTACTGCAGCAAGTAAATCGAACATTGAATCCAGCTAGAACTGTCACCACCTCAACAGACCCAGATTTCTGTCACCTGATGCCATCGTGCACTCCAGCACACCTGGGATCTACCAGTAGAAGCTCTGGCCTCTGATTTTCTTGAGAAGCTAAAGCTGAATGAATATACCTGCCATACCGTGACAGCACCAGCTCTTCTGCTGCTCAAGCAGAGGTACCACTAGAGGACAAGGTATTCTTCACAGCACTTGTCCATGTATTTTGTATTGGGTTAGGCAATTCAGTAATGTTCTTCCTTCTGGAGGAGGGCTCATGTAATAGCTGCAGTCATCCCCACATTTATGCATGCTCTCTGGCCCCAAGGGATAGATGGAGCCCTGCTCCCCAAACAGAAGGTGAGAGATGGACTCCTTCAAGGAGAGGAGGAAACCACTAAGCTTCTCTACAAAATGGGAGCAAAGTTAAGGTTGCTAATGCCACTGCTTACTTCTCAAACCATTCCAGGGAATTCAGCTGGTCCATTACACCTAAAGGAGAATTTAGGAATATGAATCTCACATGGGCACCTAAGGCTGAACTGCAGCTCTGGGACTGAACCCAGCAGACTCCAGACTGAAGAAGCACCATTGTCTAACTGAGTGGTGAGTGAGTGAGACCTAAGCATGCTGGCTTTCCTGAATACTACTGTCTTCATGCATTGTATAGGTGTATGCCAGGAAACCTCAGCATTATACTAACAGCTTCTTAAATCAGTGAGAAGTGCTAATCTCCCCTGTTGCCTTCAACAGCTAGCTTCCCACATGTCCTCCTATTTCCTTGACGTTATTATCAGGAACAAGTTAACTGGTTCAAACCTAACACATAAGAAAAGTCACTCTGTGTCCTCACCGACTTCTTTGTCTGCAGCATGCTCACAGCAGGCTACTTCTGCCTTTAAAATTTCACGTGAAGTCCCAGTGGCTACCTCATGGCTTCCTCCTGCTTTTCAAAACTGATGCACAAAGTACAGGCACTGCCTTGGTTCTGGGCAGCGCCAGCAAGAGCCCTGGGTGCTCAGCATGCTGCAAGCACAGCCCTGAAAGCCAGTGCATGTCCTTTACGCTCTGTAGGATCCATTTTGGCTGGTGGAACAGTAGGAGTAAAGAGTGTTTTCTGTTGTGTTATTTGCAGGAAGCTGCAGAAGCAAGGAAAAGATGATTACTAGAATCTCCTCCTAGATAAACTCAAGAATTGCAACCACCTTGGAAGAAAACATCAGGCAAATATACCACACAAGAAATAAAAAGCACATTTCTAGCAAAAAGAGAGGTAAAGAAGACTACAAGCAGCCAGCCTATCTTCTTTATAGTCAAAAGCAACAGAAAAACTTTTTAACCCTCCAGATCTCCCCGCAAGGCCTGCTGATACACACAGGGAAAGTGTTAGCTCACATTTCCACTCTGTTTATAGTAAAATACTTAAAATAAATTTGGTTACTTTGCTTTACAACAGTGCTGCTCAGGAGTGAGAAATCCATGAAAACCACACTCCTCAGCAACTTTTAATAAGAGCCAGATGGTCCTCCTACAAAAACTATACCAGAAAAATTTTAATTTGCTAAATAATATTATTCCATATCAGACTGGTAGCAGTCCCTGCTCTCTGTTAGGAATTCACAGGCTGCACTTGTTTTTTTTCAGCCATCACTATGCAGCAATAGCACTACTCCAGCACAGCAAATAGGGGAGATGGCTTCCTTGGAAGAAGGCAAGAGATTGCTTCTTCAGTGAAAGTAAGAACTGGCAGGCAAAAGGGTCACCACAAGGACACTGGAGCTTGCAAATTATCTGAAGTCAACAGGGAGATCATGAAGCAACCAGCTAAAAGGCAGAGGGAATAGAAAGGACTGCCCAGAGACCAAGAGAAATTACAAGAGTCCTGACACCAAGAGAATCATTCAGTGTGCTAGAAGAAAGGACTTGACTGCAAAGGCAAATCAGGAAGGAGAACTTTTATTTAGTAGTCATGGTAGTGCTGGGTTGACAGTTGGACTTCATGATCCTAGAGGTCCGTTCCAACCTTAATGATTCTATGATTCCATTTCTGCTTTGTCTGCCTAAGTTGAGTCTTCTCTATCTAGATACGTATTTTTGCCCACATAAAATCAGTGAGGGGAAAGTCTATGCAGACACATCTCCAACTTGTGGCCCACACCTGATTCCATGACTTCTACAGAAACACCTAATGACCTTATCATGGAGTGTGACTCCGATTTCACTTATGAATAGCAACTGAAAGAAAAGAACTACTTCCTTTCACCTAGGAAATATAACCTTAATCAATTATGTAACTACATGAACACTATTTCAGTTCACAAGAACAAGCTCTCTATGAAAGGTCTCTCACTTCACTGAAAAAGCTTTTAGCCATTTAGGTCACCCTGGCTGTTCTCCTTCAGTGTAAATAGCTAACAGCCAATTACTACTGTTGCTTGCTGGACATAAATTACATGCAAGAAAATTCTCTCTGCAACCTCTGTGAGAGCCAGGCTACATCTCACCTGCTCACCTTCCCTGAGCCCTGAATGATCTCACCACCATTAACTCCTTTAGGTGTTATCGACTTCTGCTACACTTACAGCACACATATGTTATCAACACAGTGCTAGCTCAGCATTACTCTAGAAATGTACACACGACACCTGACCTCGCTGCTGCACGGGTGTTACGCACGGATTACCTGAGCAACACCCTCCTGCCAACCAGACAAATTCCTTGGGACACACCTTTGGCACCTTATTTTCAATTTACTCCAAATGACCTGAAAGCCAGAGTGCTGTGACACGGTGGATTCACATACATGAAAGTCAGTAACACTGACAAAGTGAGGCAGTGTGAAAACATTGCTCAGAAAGAGAATAAGCAAAATACTCAAGAAGCTCCTCTTGAACAAAGAGGTGCATGGATATGCAAACTTGATAACTCAGAAAAGCAATTCAGCAATAGGCTGAATACAAAAGGTGTATTTTACAGCCCATAAACTGGAAACTGCTTGGAAGCTCTTCACTAGCAAAGGGGAAAATGTCATATCCCTTTTGATCAGCAAAAATGAGCCTCTGGGCAGGAACACCCTGCAGGATGAAAGATAAGTCTGCAACACCAGACTGCCCTGCATAATAATGACTGATGTTTAGTGACAAGACAATACCAAGCACCAACTCACACCCATCAATTGACTTGTTCACCTGCTCCATAGTCACAGAGAAATCATGAGAACAGGACACATGCTTGACCTCCACAGTCTCCTGCTTACAACTCAACATGCATATGTGCTGCCCTATAAAAGCATTAAGAATCCTCAAGCACCAGCTGACATCAAGGAGGCTCCAGGTACCCACTACTTCACACCAACCACAGCAGAGGCAGATCTTCAGCCAGCAGCACAAGAATTACACTAACACCAGCAGTACAACTTGGCCCATGCACTCCATAGGCAGGAACAATAACAACCTCTCCAAAAACTTTGGTATTCATCCAAACCTACCAGCAAAGAACAGCAGTCACATCACTGCAGTTCACCACCACGATTTTCAAAGAGTCTTGAGCAGGGGTAAAATCCTGATTAAAGTTTTCATTGGTTTATTTGGGGGATGGAAAAAATGGCAGCCTTAATCTGGCAGCCCCTACTTTGGCCATTGTTTTGTAACTAATTTAGATGTAAAATACAGTTAGAAATCTGTATCAAACAATCAGATGAAAGAACACAAGTTTTTGAGAAATAAAACTACCAAGATAATTCTCACATTAGCAGTTACATCATTTCACCAAGAAGATTTCATCCAGGCTTCTCTGATGACAGCCAGTCTGCTGTGCTGTAAACATAATAAGATAGTAGGCAGTAAAACATGTTTATTTGTTGCAGCTGGCTGCACAAGTCACTGTGGGTTTCATTCTGAACTGCCACAGTATGTTACATAGCCATCAACATGACACTGAGGAGTTCACAAAACTGCCTGCTGTCATACTCTATTTTAAATATATTTTCACAGTCATTAAACAAAGGTAATAAATTAAAATTTTATATACAAGCAATATGCAGATCACAATAATATATTAAATTTCCAAATTAATTTATAACATAGTTTTTAAAGCTGCCAGAGCTTCCTCAGACAACTGAATTAAAATATCCAACAATGAACTCAAACTATTAGGAGTGGTCATTTCCAAGCATAGTTTAAATTGTCTTTGGAAGTCTTTTACATAAATTATGCATCAAAATGAAAATATCAAATAATCTTTTATTCATTAAGTATATACTTTAAGCCCTTATTGCGACAGTCCTATTCACAATGTCTTTGAGGCCATACCTAAACTGGAAAATAAATCTGCATTTTCAATTAATAAGTGAACATGGATTTCTGTCTTTCAGGGAGCAAGACTAATTGCTGTTGCTATTAGCACACCTGTTTTCATTCTTTCATGATTTTCTTTCATTCAAACATTCTAACACCGTAATTGTTGACAATTAAAGTTGTCATGCTCAAATCTGAGAGACTTTTTTTCCCCCATTATTAAATCAGAGGGAAGATTAAAAGTATCTTCCATATTACAAATCACACATCAATCTTTTTATTCTAACAGATGGGGTAAACAACTTCAGGCCATGCTCTGGTACCCATACAAAATGCTAAGTAGCAGCGCTACAGAACAACTTGCTTTGCAGACAAAGGTTTCCAGCTCCAAGGAAATTACTTCCAAGGTATGACAACATTCATCAGAATATGTCCTTTAATTTTAGCAAAGAAACAAATCTCGAGAAAGTTTTCAGGTAAAATTGATTTGAGTAACCTGATTTGTGACTTACCAAAAGGTGGGGCGGGGTAAATCACTACAAGGTCATGAACAGAGCATGTTGCAATGTTTTCACAGGATTTTCACAATTAGGTTCAATATTCAGAGCATTGAACAAACACAGATGACTCAGATCCCTGGATAAACAGACAACTACATTTTTTTGGGAGGGACGGGCACAAGGGCAGGGAAGAGAGGGACAACAAATCTTGTTTTTCTGTATTACCCGGCAAAAGCATTTAAATATTTAGAGAAAGAAGGGTGGCCTATAAAACTGGAAAATTCCCCTGCTCCCCACTAATGCACCTTTTATTCTACAGACATGCCAAAAAATTTTGATTTAGCTAAGCTTCCTGCACAAGGTTATGACTTGGTCCCCTCCCACTTGCAAACAGCTGAAGCATGTACTTATTTGCACTTTGAATTGGGGTTTGCTTGCACAGCTGTAAGAGTGAGTTAACAACCTGCTCCGTGTTTGGCACGGGCTGGAACTTGCACACTTTGCAATAAGGCAACTGCTGGAGCAATGACAGGCTGCTAACGGGTCACACTCCCCGGGGAAGGGAGCAAGTTCTCCAGCAGTTGGCTGTGAAGGCTCCTATAGCAACACAGCATAAAGAACAAATACAAGGCCAAATATGCAAAGAGGTTGAGGTACAGGTCATCTGTCAGCCAGTTCTAATGAGTCCCTGACCTGCATTATCAGCTCCTGGGCAGTGTAGCACAAGGGTACGCTGAAAGCAAAGAGGGATAAGAAAGTGCACGTATTTCTGCATCCACCCCTCTCTGTGACTACGAAGGCACTGCACTTCTAGTTAGGATGTGATTTATGCCACTCTTCCCTCAAAATTAAGCATCTTACTCCCAAGAGACCTTTTGCCTTTGGGGAGGCACAGGCATGTGATGCTGATTATGGGTAATTTGCAGCAATGCTTAGAGCTCAAGTGTCCAGGTATGTATCACAAGCCACACCAAGACAACATTCCTTCACATATGCACAATGTACTCTTAATTTTGTTTCTGTAAGAGCTTTTTTATGTTCATGGACAACAGCCAATCTCACAGATGGCAGGCAAATTGTTTTTAAACCCAGGGTACATAACTGTAAGACACATACAAAAGAAGGGTATGTATCTCCCGTGATCCACAGGACCTACATATCCACTAGTTGTGGGTACACCACTTAACTTTCCTGGTTTACACATGAACACCCATGAGCACAAGGTGATTACTAAAATAAGCTTATATGTTTAATTCAATCACACGTTCCTATAAACTTGCACGAAATTAAACTGTCCCCTGTACCTTAAGAAACAGCTACAAGATATTAAAAAATCAATATTATTCCTATGACCCTTGCCTAATGTCTATCACAAACTCTTGAGATGATAGAAAATCTCCAAGGTATAGAACTAATGCAAGAGATGCAATTTTAAAGAAAAAAAAAAAAATGCAAGTACCTACAGGCCAGATTGACCTTCCTAGTTCTGCTGGAGATCATGGCGTACTGATATGAGCAGTTCCCTTGGGCCCATTGGCTCAGACCTAGTCAGTATGGGTTTGTGCCTTCATCCTCAAGATAGATGCATGAGCTGCACAGTTAATTGTGCGGTTTACCCCATGTCTGTGATTTCTTAAGAAGCTTAATGTTATTTCTACCATTGGGGGTGGTATTTTTTACTTTCTATAACATCAAGCCACCTTTTTTTTCAGAGCTGTTTTGCAGAGACTCATCTGCTAATTCACTGTTGATATGCCATGTGGGGTGAGCCATGTCACCTATAAAAGTATACATGGGATAAAGGGTTATTTAGAAGTAGATACAAAGTTCACTTATGGCTGAACTCTACTTTGCTAGGACATGGTCTGGTAATGTAATGATGTTATATAAATAATATAGCTTAAAGACACCAAAATAGTAAAAGATTTCACAAAGACCAGAATTAAAAGTATTTCTGGTCCTTTAAAATTCCACCTGGAGTTTGCTCTGCTGAATGCATTCCTGTAAAAGACACCATATTCCTGCAGAAACTGGAGTTATTCTTGCATGGCTTTTAGGTATTTTCTTTATACAAGAATTTTAAGAAAATCAGGTTTCAATTATGCACATCTACTCTGCAGTCTCTAAAATCAGAGTATATTAGCCTAGAATGAACCCCATGTTTACACTGCTCTAGGGTCCCAGCCAGGCAGCATTCATTTCACGGAATCATAGAATCACAGAATGTTAGGGATTGGAAGGGACCTCGAAAGATCATCTAGTCTAATCCCCCCGCCGGAACAGGATCACCGGAACCACGTTGCACAGGAACGCGTCCAGGCGGTCTTTAAACGGCTCCAGAGAAGGAGAGACTCCACAACCTTCCTGGGCAGCCTGTTCCAGTGCTCTGTCACCCTCACTGTGAAGAAGTTTCTTCCCGTGTTTAGGTGGAACCTCCTATGTTCCAGCTTACCCCCATTGCCCCTTGTCCTATCATTAGACACCACCAAAATGAGCCTGGCTCCACCCTCCTGACACTTTCCCTTAATGTATTTATAAACATTAATAAGGTCACCCCTCAGTCTCCTTTTTTCCAAGCTAAAGAGGCCCAGCTCTCTCAGCCTTTCCTCATAAGGGAGATGTTCCACTCCCTTAATCATCATTTCAATGGATATTATTAGTCACTTAAATGCCTTAAAAACTTGACCATAACTCTATTCGTTCCAAGTCACTACAAGTCCCACTGATGCGAGTGGAAGCTGGAAAGCAGCAGAAACACAACCTCTAGGCAGAATCTGGCTGCAGAGAAGGGAAGATAGACTGATTTCTTTCTTATATCAAAGTATATTCGAAAAATGAAGCAAAAAGTTACAAGATTCAACATATGCATTTGAGGTTGGAAAAAGACGGAAACCCAATACCACTGCCTCTAACTACCCTTAGGGCTTCCTTGCACAACACTAATATTCCCTTGCTCTAAATTCTCAGATGGTACATATTGCACATGAAAATCTTCTAGTTTTGGTTAAGCACTCAAAATTACAACTAACTAACTGGAAGCTTGGTCCTCTTTCATTTTATGGGATTATTTTTTGTTAACAAGCACAAATTCAAGATAGATGCAAACCAATTTCTACTCCCTGCCAGGAGGGTTTATTGGCTGCAACCACATAGTCTAAATTAGATGGTACTGCTATGGACGTGAAGGAGAGCTTAGGCACAGAAACAGCATATCCCCAGGCAGAAAAACCTCACAAGGTGAAGGATGTGGCAACTTCACTGGTTTGGCTCAAACATCCAGTGACACTATGAATCATCAGTGAAGAGATCCTTACCACCTACGACACAGTCATCTGCAACTTACAACCTTGATTTGACCAAGCCACCTGCAACTTACAACCTTGATTTGCCCAAGCCACTATAGCACAGTCATCCTCAATTACAAGCATCAGAATAGCAGCTGCTCCTCCTTTCTGCCTCCCATGCTTACCAGAAAAAGAAGAAAAAAAAACCTAGCAGTTTTCTCAAGACAGAAGGTCTATACAGACTTTTCCCTGCATGTTAGCTATATTTTACCTTTTTTTTTTTTTTTTAAAAATGAGAAAGTTGACAAAAAATTGTGCTGCTTTTACTTGCATCTACTATCTCAAGCCCTATGGGCCACTGCCCTTGGACACCTCCCGTGTTATGCCTGTGCCATTATTATGGGCTGGCCCTGTTCTGCAGCTGAAGGTCTCCCTTACGTAAAGGCTCATGGAAGAAGTATTACTGGGAAAGACACAGCAGCAAAATACAGAAGAACAACGTCAATACTGCAAAATGTGGTGAGGAGGATTTCTCTGAGGACAAGTTATACAGTGCTCAAAATGAATGAAGATGCTTATGTTACATCTATGACCACTACTGAGTTGGAACAGTATCAGGTGCTTGCTGGTACAGAAAAGCCCCACCAGAAGGAAAGACCCTAGAGTCTCAGAAATTGCATAAAATATGTTTGTAGAGCTTTCAAAACTAAATTTCTCCAAGTCCTGACACATGCTATCTAGAGTCAATAAAGATCAGTATTGAAACTAAGAACAGAAAATTAGTAAGCAGTAGGAGCATGTCTTCTCTCAAGCACCACTAAGATAATCTGCTTAGTTAAGCACTAAGTGTTGCGCATGCAAATCATGCATTTTTAGAGGTCCTGTCTTTATATTAGGCTGCCCAGAACATAATATGCTGCAAATAGGAGTGTTACAGAATGTAAGATGAGAAACCTGCAGAAATCAAGGTGAGTCTCTCAGTCTCATAAATTACTTTAAGAAGTGATGTTCATTTATACATAAGGATGGCAGAAGAATGAAACCAAATGTTAACTGAAGGATATTCCTTGTCCAGGGAAACCATCCAAAAACCCCTTATGAATATTAGAAGACCGAGGATGTCCTGAAACTGCAACTCTCATTGCTTTGAAAGAGAGATCTTGAAGTCAGACACATGATCCAATTGACCTTGGAATCAGCTTCCAGAAGGGTATCATCGGGTCTATTACCACAGTCAGTCACTTAATCAAAAACAATTAGAGCACTGACAACAGATTTTTCCCATCCCGGAAGAAAATACTTAGGAGTTGCAGCTCCAGAAGTACCAGTTCATTCACACCTACAAAACCGTGATTTTCTGGAGCAGTAAAGTCCATATATTTATCGGTCCATTATCAAAACAGGTTGAACTGCTAAAACAGAGACTTGGGCTTCCAGTTGATTGCTTATGAATCGCATACAGCTAAGCAGCCTTCAGGCCAAAAATGACAAAAAGCATAAATGGCATTGCCTGGCTCTCTCCCACCACACAGGTACCATCACCCTCACTACCATTCCACATCACAGCTCATCAGCTGAGCCCAGTAAAAATGTTCTTTCTATCCAAATAGACACCATGCAGCAGTATATTTATGGGCAATTCTCTGGAGAAGCTACAAGGGTGGCAGCAGAGTGACTAATAAACTCCTATGACTTCTCTGCTTCTGTAGGCTCCAGCAGCAACCAAACTACGAAGACACTAGTGTGCTGTGGCAACCATCCCCATCTTAAGTTTTTCAGCAATACTGATCATCAGATTAGCCAGTTCTGTTATACATAACATCTTCTTAAGGAGCTTCATGTGCACTAGTCTGCCTTCACCAGACTGGCAATGACAAATGCTGGTGTCCCATCATACATGTGCTGGGACAGCTGCACACAGGACACACCTGAATCTCACTTTAGATGATCCTTTCTAAGAGATTGATAATCAGAATATACAGTGACTACTGGCTCTTGCACAGTTTTTGTCAGGACTTAAAAGCTTTGAGCCTACAGTTTGGAGAAGCAAGTGATGCTTTCCGCACAACATGTGGTTAGACCTACTGCTGGACAACACCACAAGGAAACAAGGACAGAATGTCACCCTATTCCAGCCAGGACCCTCAGTTAAACCATGATTTTAAAAAGTCAACACACACTGTTTGCACATCTTCACTGTTTTCAGCCAAATACTGATAACTGACAGACCCACTGGGCATGTTATCAACAGGCTTGAAGTCATTTGGAGGCAACGGCCTCTGGGAATGAAGGAAGCAAGAGAAGCGTAAAACCATCCAAGACTGGGCTTGAAGAGAATCACACAGATGTCCCAAATTGGTAGATCTATACAGACCCTGAAATGACACTATTGGTCTTGTTTTAACCTGTTGGGACAGAACCCACCATGCTCAGAGGAACATGACTGCACATTTTCAAGGGGCTGATTTAATCTAAACTTCCTGACATCCAGTCCATAACCTGCAGTGGTATTTATCAAGTAAACTCTAACATAAGCAACAGGCAAGCTAAAGTTTCCAAATGGAAGGCAGAGTGGTGGCAAGGTGAAATCGGAGTCCCCATGCCCACACCAGTGGGTAAGCACCTGCACCAGGGAAACTTATCACAAGAAAACTGTCCCATGGGTCATGCTCTGACACTCAGAAAAGGCAGTGGCAAAACTCCCATTAAGCCCAAGAGGAGAAAATTCAAGCTCTGACAGGAGGAGATACAGCAGATTTCACTGCAGCAAGCAGCTAGAAGCAGATTTGTATTTAGCTGTTGAATACATGTGAACATGAGCAGATAGGAAGCAGAAAGGTTTTTACACACACACTTCTGCAAAGAAGTCTGGTGTAATTGCAACACATTTAACTATCCACGCATCCTATTGCTTACTACACAATTCTGGCAGACGCGGGTTATTTTGCTTATTTATTTGTTTTGAACAAAACCATTGTATCCATCTGCTTTGTAAAATGCAAAGAACTCTAAATGGATGGGCCAATTTTTCATTTGAGTTCCAGCAACTTTAACTTTATATACATTATGGAACACTGCTTTAATTCTTTGCAACATCTGTGGTGCAAGTCATCTGCTATTTATTATTTATCTGCATTTATTATTTAATTACACATTTGCATGCTTCAGCATTATACAGATTGCACTGAGCTGCTTGGGTGTAATTTCCAGTGTCCTGGCCTCAGCTAGGAAGATTAATTACAGACATTTTTTGTATTTTGGACACGAAGCATGAGAAGTTACCATTTTCTTTCCTAGAACTTGTCATACCGCCACAGACTCAAAAGATCCCATCTCCTATATGACTGGGGAGGGGGTAAAAATTTAATAATAATAATAATAATAATAATAATAATAATAATAATAATAATAATAATAATAATAATAATAATAATAATAATAATAATAATAATAATAAAAAAAAAATTAAAATTACTCTTTCTAGTTAAGGGTGATCTGAGACATCACTATTTAAAGGGCAACAAAATCTAAAGTATGAGAAATTATTTCCAGTCATGAACACTTAAACCAAATCTGGACATGAATTAAGAAAGGACAAAGTTAACAGCAGCACCACATTACAGATGTGGATACTACTGTTCCACTGCCAAGCTCACAAGTGCTCAGTAGCTCCATGCCTGAGGTCCAGAACAGAAAAACACATTAGCAAAACAGTGAAAAGTAGGAAGGAGCAATCTGACATGGAAAGAAACTTAAAATTTGAGCAAAGAGAATAGACGCATTTAAATTTCCCAGGCGAGACCTTGACCTCTCTAGAGAGGAACTGCAACACCACACACTAGTCCTCTCCAAAGATAAGGACAGGCTTTCCTACACAAAGAAGGCATCTCATGAATGAGAAATTAAGAACTTGGCTCCAACATCAAGGCCCTCATCACCACACAACAGAAGAAGTGACACTGTGAAAGTATAACCTCATATGTAACCTGGGTACCACCTAAATAGCTGCTTCAACTATAAAAAGCTGTTGATGAATAATAAATCTGATAGCACACAGCAAGCAATGAGCACAGAGGGCAAGGGAAAAGAGCAGACTAAGTTTAAGTGGACAAAGATAGTGGTGAGTTAAGGTGTGAATGGGAACTGTTAAGAACAGCTCAAATCAGAAATCATGGAAACGAGAGGAAAGCAGCAAACAGGTGAACAGTAGGACAGGATGTTTTCAACCACGTGGATGTCCATTCACTCAACAGTATATGTGCAAAAATTCAAAGTTGAATTCAGGTCAGCTGAACCCAAGCAACCTTCATCTTAAAAGAAAAAACAGGTTTTTATATTTTGTACAATATCCAACAAAAAACATGTATGAAGTGAAAAACAATTGCATCATTTTTTAAAAAAAAAGAAATATTTCCTTATTTCCTATTAAAGGGCTTTATTCCTACATGCACTACAGAAATAACTTATTTTTTACTTCTACTAAACACAGTACACAAAGCTACATACTTTCCACAGATTTTTCAGATCGTTTACATTGTATAAAAAGTACCATTCTGAACTAAATGCTCTTTAACAGTTTTCTCTCTTATTCACATTCTGTTCACTTACTTTTCAGTAACCATCGGCCTTCATCTCAATTCCATTATAAACTAAGCTTGATCCTAGTCACATATCATCATAGCACTGTTCAAGTCTACAGAACCTCAGGAGTCAGCTCTTGTGAACTGCTGTGGGAAGTCACACGTCTTGACCTTTCATTCCCTTACGCTTATCCAAGCATAAATCTCAACTATACCAATGAAGCAGATTGAATTTGGTGCAAGACAGTGAGGACTCTGAGAAATTTCCATCACACTGTTTGTCCAGAGCTGTGAAAGTTTAGTAGCAAGTGCTGATCACACCCACTTACGCTGAAGGGCGAGAAAACCTGTTGCTGTAAATATAGCTTCGACTGAAATGCTGAAAACAAACAAAAAAAGAAATCACCCCAGACCTTGCCTGTCAGTTGGGATCTGGTTACTGAAAGCACAGAGAAGACTCTGAGCAAAGCCTTCACAGAGCAGCTGACTGCTCAATTACCTGCCAGAGCTGGGGTTCAGCTCAGGCCATGGGATGCTCTGAAACTCACGCAGTTGGGATGCCACTGTTGAACGTCTCCCTCTCTATATACTATAGGTGCACAAATTCACACATGTACTTACAATACTAAGCTAACACCAAATCTAATTTTACTTCCAAATAGTTTATAAAGCAGCTTCTTTTTAATTTTCCAGAGATCAGTACTCCCTTATGGGAGCTGCCCGGCACGGGGTGTGCACCAAGGGCACCCAGGCGGGCACCTTCCACCCCTTCTCCCGGGGTGGGGGCCCGGCGGTTGCAGGCGGCCGCGTTCCCCGCCACCTGTTCGGGCGGCGGCGGGAGCCCGGCCCGGCCCGCTCCGCGTCACTCCACTCACCCAGAAGAGGAGGTTGAGGGCGTAGAGCAGGCAGCGCAGGCACTTCACCGAGTCCTCCCTGGCCATGGCGACCCCCCGCGGGAGACAGCCCCATCCTCTCACCACATCCTCCCTCCCGAGGCCGGGCCGCCAGCGCCCTGCAGGGGAAGAGGCGGAGAGGGGCCGAGAGAGTTCCCTTTGCAGAGGAACCGGCGTGCAGGTGGAGGCGGCGGAGCCGGGACCAGCCCCGAGGCGGCCCTGGACCAGCCGCGCCCGGGCAGTAGCAGCCGAGCCCCGCAGCGCCCACCGGCCGCCCACCCCCGGCAGCCTCCCTTCTCCTCCCGCCCCGCCCGNCGGCGGCGCCCAACTGCCCCCGCAGCGCCGCGCATGCGCCGCCGCCCTCACCCGCTGGGTCCTAGCGCCGTCGCTGCCGCGCTTCGCGCTCCGTCTGTTACCCATCGGGTCCGACCCGGTGACGGAGGGGAGCCCCGCAGGGGCGGTCATCCTAGTGCCTACCGACTGTGGAAGCGTACCTGCGGGCTAAGGGGAAATGGCAGCGCGGGACTTGTGCGGATTCCACCGGGAGGGCAGGCGGGTTGGGTTTGGCTCTCGGCTTCTGGGGGAGAGCCCGAAGGGGCAACCCCAAAACTGCCCTCCCCGCTGGCCGACACCCAGGCCCTAAGTCCCC
>VYZX01004344.1:36152-58265 GCA_013401335.1 Brachypteracias leptosomus
GGCTCTCGGCTTCTGGGGCAGAGCCCGAAGGGGCAACCCCAAAACTGCCCTCCCTGCTGACAGACACCCAGGCCCTAAGTCCCAGTTATGGCAGGGCCTGGGGACTGGTTTGCTTCTTTCCTTCAGGGGACACGTTAAGCAATGAGCTATCAAGACAAGCTGAAGTACACGAAACCCCCTTCTTGTGGCATGTTGGCCCAGAGTGGCAAATACCTCACAGAACATGGAAGTGTTCACAAGATTTCACAGGCATTTCACAAGGTTCCAGCGCTGTTGCATGGGAAATTAAACCTTGCCAGCATCAAACCCCAACCTGGTCATTTACAGCCTGGTGCTTGCTCCCCACTGCTAAGCAGCAAATTTAGAAGAGCAACCATATCGGAGTTAAATTATTCCAGAAATGGGCAAAATCCGCAGTTACTATTTAGGCCAAACAGCCATTGATTTGCCTGATACTGTGCACAGTACTGTACATATAAAGGTGTTCCAGTGTCATCACAAAAATTAGAAGAAAATACACTGAAAAATATATGCCTAGAAGAGGAGAATGGCCTTCAGTACACGTTATATAATGTCTGTGTTAACAACTGCTAGTGAAAGCTGAGAAAGAGGAAAAAGGATGTAATGGATGAAATCTAGCTCTTGCAAGGCCAAAGAAAAGTCTGTTTCTTGAAGCACTAGACACAATGACTTAAAAAAACACACAAATTCCAGATATTCAAGTGCTTATCACTGAGGCTGCTGGTGGGATCTCAGTTCAGCTTTAAATTCCACGATTTCATGCTACTAGTAATGAGTTGGGGCAGATAGACTCTTCAGGTGTATTTATCCATTTTGAAAAAGAAAGTAAAATGAACATGGTTGGACATAAAATCCCATGCAACAGGGACTCCATGCCAAATTTATGTTAGTGAAAATGGCACTAAAGTGGAAAGTATGCAAGAAATGTAGCAGAAATGTGGTGCATGAAGATCGTTCATCCTTGAAATTTGCTAAGCTTTAACTGCTGTTCTGATCCTCTTTTCTGAAATCAGGAGCCCATCCAGGAAGTGTAGTATGCCACATTTCTAACCTTCAGTGAATATTGCTAATTCCATACCTAAATAAGGCAAGCCGAGCTAAGACAGATACTGTTAAAAGGTGACATTGTACATTCACTGTGCTGTTTACATACCATTCATTCCTCTTATTACTGAAGACTTCACATGAACACAGTCAGCGAGACAGCTCTTGAACAGGTATGGGATTTTCTGTTTACAGCTGAGCTCAGCTGAGGACAATACAGTCTGTTATAAACCAAAGTAAAAGTACTTGAGGTTGTGTTTGTTCCTTGGGAGAGAACAAAGTTTTTGAGCAAATGTGGAGGTGTCATGGACAGAAATAGCACTACAAAAATATTCCATTATTTTACACCAGGTGATTTTTCTTTAAACAAGCCTAAAATAGCAAATGAGAATTTCTCTTACTTGTTTCAGATATTTTTTGGCTTAAAGCTCAACTATTCCTACTGCACAAAGAATTTGTAGAAAGGAAAAGAAAACCAGGCTCTTAGACCTCTTACTCATTAAAAGTGCTATTAAAAATGAGACTTCAAGATTTTGTCCCATGAGTTTCCATTCTTTGAGGTCTTTGGTCATAAGATGCTCTCAGACTAATTTTTTTAAAATTCTTTTACAATAACTCCATCACAAACTTAAAGCATATTCACTAGTTGGTTAAAGAATTTTTCTGTTGTTTTTCTGTTAGCTAAATCATTATTTGTCCAGAAGAGATGTTGCTCAAAACCTAAATAAAACAGGTCCTATTTATGAATGTCAGCCAAATTCTATAGGGCCCAGAGGAAGGTCCCTTTGGAATACTGCCTTCTACCAGGCTGTCAAACTTCATGAAATTTCCATGATGTCAACACTGGGGAAGAAATACATAGAAAGTTCCCATGTAATCAAAACAGTAACTGAACTGGAAGTATTAGTTGATCACAAAAAAAAAAAAAAACATGCTTTTTTGTTTGCCTTTAAACTAATTCAGATATTATTTAGGGCAAGGCAAGAGAATATTTTTTACATCCAGAAGTCTCATGCCAAAGCTCTTCATATTTATAATTCTTTGAAATAGGAGTTTGCTGTTAGTGAGTAACGCTTCTTTGATGTGCATAGAGAGACTTAGAAGCATAGAATCATTAAGGCTGGAAAAGACCTCTGAAATCAAGTCCAACTGTCAATCCAACACTACCATGACCGCTAAACCATGTCCTGAAGTGTCATGCCAACGTGTTTTTTGAACACCCATGACCGCTAAACCATGTCCTGAAGTGTCATGCCAACGTGTTTTTTGAACACATCCAGGGATGGTTACTCCAATACTTCTCTGGACAGCCTGTTCCAGTGCTTTACCACTCTTTCAGTAAAGACATTTTTAATTTCAAGTATGGAAGCCTACTATCTGTAAGATAGCTCCTCTTCGTCAAGTGTGCTTGAAATTGGCCAACAGGTTCAAAGGCTATTAGAAGAGTGTGGATTGACAGACACATGTCTGCATGAATACTACAGTATGATCTCGTAAGCCCTTCATCATCAGGGGACCTGAGTAAAAGAGGAGTGGATATTAAAGACATGCATCCGTCACATAGCTGCCAGTGTCTTTTATTTAAACTACATGAGTAGCCTGATCAAGCGGAATAGCACTAGGCATGTGTGTAAATTTATAGGTGATAATTGCCTGGTACTAGATGGCAGGAAACTTTATCTCTGAAAAAGCAATGAGTTAAGTAATGTCCTTTCATATGCTGCCATAACATTTAAAATTACTCAGATGAGTACTGAACAGTGGAACATAACATGTGGATGTGCTTTGTCACATACTCATTTTAATTCTGTGTGGTATCTGCTCAGCTTGGCGTACTCCCATTAGCAAATTTTTCATGTACAGATTTATTGACAAGATTTTAGTCTAAACTGGAAATGTCTCTAACGGCACCAGGGTAATTCTTAATGAGTTAATTTTAATATATTTGTTCCAGCCACACTGTCCATTACATGTGAAAATTCTGTGATCTCTTTGGGTTTTGCAACATTTATAAAGTTTCAAGGATACTTAAGTCATTCCTTTTTATACATAGCTTTTTAATTGCAGCCCCTGCCAGGTATTGCTTGGTCAGGCAAGTTCTGTAACTGGCATTTGTCTGCAATGAATAATTTGTGTGACTAACTTTGCCAGCGCTGACCTCTGAGGATGGATTTCTGAAGTTAGCTGGTAGCTTGTCAGTGTCTCAGGTAGGCATTTCAGCACTTGGTCTTGCTTTCTTAGTGTGTTACTTGATTGTAGTGGTATTATCTACTTTGGTCCTGCCTGCTTAGCTTAGGTCTGTCTCAGCTTTGCTCCAGGTATATTTGCACCTTAGCCTAGACTCAGACTTACTACATTTCCTTTCCTTTGCTCCTTGAGCCATTTACTGTAAAGCCCATCTGTCCATATTTCTCTTTTTCTGCTCTTTGCTTGGTACCCTTCTTAACTTCTCCAGGGTCTGTTTTGCCTTGCTTTTTAAGCCTGATTCTTGCCTGGTCCTCAGCGCTGGTTATGATTATCTGCCCAATGAATATCCCTCCTTAATGACAGCATTAATGCCAAGGAGAGTATGGAGATTTGTTTAAGAACAAACTTCTCAGATACACAAATATCCACCTCTAAAAGTGAAGGTAAATGCATGTTTGTAACAGGATCCAGCATTGCTCAAGACCATGAGGTAAAACTGCCTTTCTTTCTTTTGAAATAAAGACATCAAAAGACATGAACTTCTTCCATTTTGTAAAGCTTGGTTTTACTTACACATGAAAACAAGAGTTTAGAGTCTTTAAAACTCTCTGGCTTAATGGGCTCTTGCAAATGGGTTTCCCTGCTTCCTAGTTCAGCAACTTTTCATGGCTCCCTGAATTGAAATAACACCTTAGCAGATTTTGGAGGGGTTCTCTAGGACAATTTTATTTCTCTCCACCACTTCAGAGGCTTCGCTGCAGAGCCCAAGATGGATAAATCCCTAAGCAACGTGATCTGACCTCAGAGCTGATCCCTTCCAACCTGAATTACCCTTTAAGCCTACATCTCTAACTCTTTCCTCTCCATCTCCTGTCCTGGCCATCAGTGTCCCTCCAGAAGTTCCTGTGTTTCACCTTTTGCTGGGGAACGATCTCCTCTTTCTTTCTTAACTAGAGGAAAGCAGTGACAAGGCAAACAGCCAGCAAAACCCTTCTTGACAAAACACACAGTATATCATTCATACACAGTGCAATCTGAGCAAGCAACCAGAGTTACAACATCCATCCCAATGTGTTTCAGTGTTTCTCTGTGAAGACGAATTTAAGTACAGACAAGCATACATTCTTCAGAGTCAGAGCATCTGGAATAAGAAAAAGAATGGAGCGAAACAATAATACACATTAAAAGTATGAGAATAATCTACCATATAGCAGCTGAAAAAATGAAAAATGAGAAGATTCATGTTTGCTCTTAATATTAAATGAAAAAGATCAACTCACATTTTTCAGTCTTCATTTACTTTGTTTTTTTTTAAAAATAGCATAAAAATGCAGAAAAATCTGCATGTCAAACTAATGATGTGAGAACCAAATTCAGCTGGAAAAATATGTCCTTGATATCAAAATGAATATCTTAGGAATAACAAAAATGATGCGTCCAATAATCAGAAACAGATGAATCTGGCTTTGTGATTTCTAGGTCAAGAGTCTTGAGATGTGCTACACGAGCCAGGAGATGAGAATCCTTGGTAGGGGTGTACATCAACTTATTACGAGTTAATTCCCTGTTAGGACAGTCTGGAAATCCCATCCATTCCAGGAAACGTGCACAGCCAGTAAGAAATGGAAGGTTGCTACCAGAGCTAATTGCTAGAAGTATTTAGCCAGACAGCATAACTCTGAATTTCTTAGAAGCAAGCAAGAAAAGTGTCATATGGTCAGTGAGCCATGTATCATAAAGCTTGTGAAGAAGAATACTTCATGGATTTAAAAGAGCAGCGGTCTTTAAAGTGACTCCCAAGGTGAGTCCAGCAAGAGAAGCTGAAAAATACAGAGTTGGATTGTTTTATTCGTGCCATAGAATGGATTTCTTTGCTGTTTATCCTAGGGTATTTCCTAGTGCCTGTTCTTCCTTGTTTTATTCCCCTCTCCATAAGTAAGGATTTCAGTTCAATGGAAAGATCTTGCCTTGAAAAATGTGCTCTATTGTTTCTTAGTGGGTTTTCTTCAGTACATGGTTCCTGATGTTATAATGAGTCACAGAGTTTTTGCTAGACATTCTCTTCTAGTTAAATCTCATAAGGAGGCATTTAGCATTTCTAACTGCTCCAGAAATGAGAAAAGGCACAGTGATCTTCAAACTCCTGTTTATTATAGTCCACACTTCCTTTTCAGACACAATGGGGGATTTTATATGAGAAAAGAGCTCATTTTAGTATCTGTGATGTGCCAGTAGCACTGCTAGTTATCAAGGCTGTGTGACACTTCTTACCGTAAAGCCCTGGTGCCGCAGGGAAATACAACGGAGATCTCATCACTAGACAGTAGCTGCTTTGGAGAACTGGAGTGGGTCTCCACTGCAGAGTTCCTGTGTGGCAAGTTCCTTTAATCACATTTTTCCCAGGTGGTTATTTTGTTGTCTGTTTTCATTGTCCAGCTTGAGATCTCACAGGCTGACTTGCAGAAATTCTTCTGCATTCACAACTGTGTCTGAAGCTACAGGGAACTGCCCTTTGAAAACATGAAATGTTACCCATTGTGAACTACTCAGATAGGTCTGAGTTCTCAGATAGTCATATCATACAGCCTGAATTTCCCAGCTGTAGGGTGGAGATGATAAAACTCTGTTCTTTCAGGGAAGTGTTGTGGAGAGAAATGTTTGTGAAACATGTATGTGCTGTGAGAGCCACAGAACAGGCCGACAGGAAATGTATGGCTGTCCTCACAGCTGAGACTGGATAGTGAAAAGTAAATAGACCTCATGCTGAATGAAGCTAAAAGAATATACTAAAAAGTTCATTCTTTTCACATAATGAAGCAGAGGTCAAGGAGAAAAATGTGTATGATCGTATAACTAAAGCCAGCATCATAGTTAAATAAGGGATTTACAGACATCTTCAACCTGACACTTTCTTATTTTTCAGTGTTTGATAATTTATCTCTTAGGGCAGTTTTTCTTTGTGGAGGTCAGGGTGGAGGCAAAGTTTTCCTTTTCAGAAAGGATTTTCTTGGTAGCTAAGGTGAATGTGCTGCTCTGCACATAGTTGCTCTGCAACACAGAGTTGCTGTCATACCCAATTGTTCCATCTAATTACACATACCCTTATGGGAATGCCTTCTCTAATAGAGTTCCCAGGTCTGAAACAAGTGACAATCAGAGGTCAACTCTGATTACGACTTAGCAGAGAACTTACTAGAGGCAACGAAGCAAAATCTGGTGTTACTTAAGTAGTCATCAATTTCCTCTTCCACTTCTACCCATCTGTTTCACCTTCTTCCTTTTTTCCTTATCCTTATCTCCTCTATTTTCTTTCTCCTATTCTAAATATACTCTGCTGCTAAACATATTTTTTCTTCCTAAATTTCTGTCCTTTGTCCAGATTCTTCTCTGCATTGAGATTGTCATCCAGGAGCCAGAAAAAGAAGTGTCTGAGGCAAGGGCTATGTCTGGATCACTTACACCAAAGTCTTCCAACAACATAGCCTGGAGATGAGATGCATAAGATGCCCTAACAGGCATGGTGTTCCCTTCTCCTTGGATCTGAAAGCCCTCCTGGCTGTCTCACAGTTCCCATGAAAATTTCTGCTGAAACTGTCATTGCAGGCTTGAGAGAGATGCAGAACAAAGCAGGACAAAGAAATGTCAGAGAAAAGTGGAAATTCAAAGATACTAAGAACAGGTAAGATAAAAGAGAATGCAAAAATATTGAGAATGATGGAGGGATGCTGAGGCTTGAAAAGAACCCAAGAGATATGAAGACATCTGAGCTTTGCTACTATTGCAAAGCCTGGAGGGAAGTGTGGAGTGAAGATGTGTTAGACTGAAGTTCTTCAGAGAAGGAAAGAGAAATAAATTGTCTGCCTGCAATTTTCTTCATTCTAATGAAGTTCTTTTCCTATGTTAGAAAACACAGTTTTTTACCATGACTTTATAACTCTGACATGTGATAATTGGATCTGTACTGGGCTAAGATACATGCCTGTCAAGATATTTATCTAAATAGAGAAAATGTAAAAGACATGAAAAGTCTTTATGAGAAGAATGCCTCTCAAAGCATCAGTTATTTTACTGAATATCTGGAATTGTCCAGTGGTGGGTTTTAATTGCCTTGAACTTTTGTGTGCAAGAAGTGAACACATTTCAGTATCTAAGCCAAAACTGGTTTTATCCCCAGAACGATGAGTGAGACCAGGGTTACTACCATATTTTTCCTTCACATTGTAATCAGTCTCACATTTCTGCAATATGAAAGATTCTTCATATAAGAAAATAGACTGAGATCACAGCAGTCAGCAAGAAACAAGCTTTTGTGAATGTTGGAATCAGAAGCGATCTTTCATGGAACAGAGGATGATTGTGACTTTCTCACCAATTTTTCCTCTACTTTCTGTATTTTATCTGAAGTAGGTTGCTTGTGCCATAAATCTGAGCTGTCTCTGTGCTATTTTTTTGTAGGTAGTACTCAGCATAGGCTCCGATTTTTCCTTGGAGCCCCTATATGCTTGCTGAAAGAGTATAAAAAGCAATACTTCATAAATATATACAGCAGAATCATTGTACAGCTTCCTCTGAACACAAAACCTCATTATTTTCACAAGTACTTGTAATTCTCAAGTATTTTAAATTTTAAGTTGGCAGATAAGAGTGTATGGCATTTATTTGTTAAAATTCCACCATAAAGAATCTCTTTATAATACCTTTCCTGAATGTAGTCAATTTTTCAAGTGGGTGAATTGGCTGCTTGTCACATAAACAATGTGTTATTGAAACATTAATGCATTATTCCCATGGACCAAACACCCTGGTGAGGAAGGGTGCTGGATTTACAATGCGCACATAAGGACGCAGAACTGGATTGCCACTCAGTGGTACTGGAGATCATCAGTTCTTATGCCACTTCCCACTGGCACTGACATGGTTGAATATGGCTACATAATCAACAAATAAGACAAACTAGGCACAAACAGGGGTACAGAAATGCCATACAAATTTAGTATGACATCCTAGCAATGCCAGAGTGATTATAAATAAACCTTGTAAGTGATTCTGAACAACACTAGTAAGAACTCAAATGTCAAAAGCTCCATTTTGTTCAACAGTAAAACACCATTATTAAAGAGAATTGTCTGCTCTGAGCTATGACATCAGTGACTTGGACACCTACCTACTGTCATTTATCCATGATTTTCCATGGAAAGTGTTAAAATGACATTACATCCCAGTGGATTGGTTATCAAAGAACTCTTACTTCACTGCTACGGCATTGGGATGCTTTTGATAGCTATGACATGCCTTGGTTTAAATCATCCTCTCTGCATCACACTAGTATGTATCAGCTCTTCTTTTTCAGGATCAAAGGATATTTTACTGCACATCAGAAACTCATTAAATCTATATTTGTAAATAAAACATTTGTTCCACAGCACCAGGTGTCCTTGAACCACCACAATGAACAGCTCTAGGAATCGTGCCCTAAATGTACTCAAGGCTCCAGTGAATGATGAAAATGTGAGTTGTCTGTTAAGTGTCCTGGGAACAACTTGTTATGGCCTATAAAGCAGTAGAAAAAGTGCACACAATGGTATTCCCAGAACTGAAACACAAATCTAATTAGACTCCCATCAGATGGCTTATTTGAGACTGAAAAATTGCTGGACTGCTTGCAAAGTTTGCTTTATAGATTAATAGGCTAGTTTAATAGTCATAGTTCTCATCATGTATGAACTACTTCTTCATGCACTTTGTTGTACGGATATTAGTTGCTTTGGCTTTTATGTAATATATGTCTATATTGCTGTTACTTTTGCAAATGGGACCTACGTCGGGTAACGTTTTTAGCCTGTGATTTCCTGTTTTCTGAGCTAGAATTCATTTTCAGGTTTATCAGCAGGTGAATACCAATACTGGTATGCATGCTTCGTAATTATTGAAAAATATTTAATTCAATCCAGTAAGACTTTAAAAATGGAAGCAGAAGAATTTATACAAACAGCAGTATTTTATACAGAAAACTGATTAAATTAAAATACTAATAAACCTTCTTCTGGGGACATCTTACATTTGTAAGGAGCTACTGGATCTAAGAGACAAGCAAAAAGAACTTTTGTCTGTGCTGCATCATGACAACAACTTCTCAGTTAATGATTAGGGTGAGCCACAGCCTCACACTGCGCACGGCTACTGAGCAGCAAGGACTTGCTTTCCTCCACCAGTTTCTGGTATTTGGGATGGCAGCTTCCTTGCAGAATGCTCCACTGTGATTTCAATAAAAATTCTCTATAGCCTATAAAATCCCTGTCCTAACTACTAACAAACTATAATGGCAATGAAATTTTTGTGCATTTTGTCCTTTTTATTTATATGGCCATATGAATTAGTTAATCCACACCAGCATCAACATTGAATGTCAGATGTTATGTTTGACTTTTAAAGAAGCCAACATTGTTCTATTTTAATGAAGAGAACATTTTCGTGAGAGGGGAAAGCTGCACTGACAACAGATTTTGAGACCAGAGGTAAAGGGAAGCCACTAGGTGGAAGTACAATTTCAACACTAGAATAAGATATTTTAATTTCTTAAGGATGAAGAAAACTGCACTTAAGTTTTGACCACTCAACTGACCTCTTTCCTCCTCCTAGCTTTGACATGTTTTTTCTGACTTGCTTTTCTGAAATGATTGCTGTTCTTACCAAAATGTCTGTTCATTTAGCTTTCTCTTTATTCAAGAACATCTTATAATAGAAAGAGTCAAATAAGATCTCTTTATTATGATGAAATTTATATTCAAAGAAGGAAGCCTTATTTGATGGAGGTCTTAACGCAGTAGAATAGTGGCTGTGCTCAACTGACAAGTATCCCCAGATTCTGTGGTATGTTGGGTCCCACTCTCAAACTAACCATTCTCCTTTATTCCATAAAACACAATGTGGCACCAGTGATGGACCTTTTACTTATACAGCGCTTAAAGTATTAAAGTCTCCACTGGCAGATGTCTGCCTTACAATATCTTCTGAAGATACATAGATAAAGCACATGTATGTTTTGTCCATTACATGTCTTTTGGATACAAGTAATAATAGGAACAAAAGGAATTTATTACTATAACAGGATGGCAATGCCTGAGTTGTTCAAGTGAAGCGTATCATCCTTCAGCCCACAGATTTGTTGTTTCATGTTCATTCCATGTTAAACAGAGAAAAGTACTTGGGACATATGGAAAAACTGAAGGTGATTAAGATAAAGCTATTCTGAAGCCTGATTTTGCCATTCAGTTGTGTTGTTTCCATGGTAACTCCTGCATCACATGGCACCTGTGTACCCGGTGCAAAAGCATTTCTTAAAGTTACACAAATACTAACAGGAAGGGCAAACTTTTGTGTTTCTTTTATCAGTGTGAAGTGAGTATTTTATTTCCACTACAAACACAGGATTTTCCATAATTCACTGGGTACTTAAGATTTGACATTGTAAAAAAAAATATTATTCATAAGTGAAAAATGTAATATTTAAAGATGAAAACAACCACAACAAAAAAATGGTTTTATGAGGAAGGAGGAGAGCAGTGGGTTAAAGGGACAGCTGGTGCGTGTGTGTTACCCGATATGGGAGTTCTGGTCTCTGTTACTATTTTGTTACTGCTGTGGCAAATGATAGCTCTAGTAATTCACTGAATAAAGCACGTGTATTGTGCAGCTGTATCCATGCCTTTAGCCTTCCTGTGAGCAGACTGAAGAATACAGTCTCTCCAGAAAATCCTTTAGACCTCACCCAAGGTGAGGAAGCTGGTAGGATTCTACAGAAATTACTTTAAAACTTACAGAATTTATCTGAGTATGTGTCCTTTTTATTTTTGACATTATCTTACAAGAACCTATAATGTGACTATTACTTCCTAATGAAATCTGTAAGATAGAAAATATAACAGTTATAACATTCCATTAAATTCTATAGGTTTACCTTTATGATGTTCTGTTTGCCCTTTTTCAATTCAGTCTTATAAAAATCTTACATAAAACCACGGATGCCTTCACTGAAAATATGAATTCTTTTCTTTTCCTATCACTTTCAAATTCTGAATGTATAAGTATGTATAATGTCAACTGAAACAAGATATGCAAGGTCAGATAACGGAATATTGTCTTATGAACAAGATCTGAGTTCCACTGCCAAAATAACGCATGTATGTATACATACGCATTCACACACATACACATGTACGTATATGGAGTGGGTGTGTGTTTGGAAGAGGGTGATTCAATTTCAAATCTGAGTGGGTGATCAAAGATGAAATCTTCACCAGATTACAATATTTGTCCTTGATTGAAATATGCTGGTTCTGAATTAAAAATCTGTATAATATATTGATTCTTAATAGTGAATAAATTCTTACATCTCTGAGACAGGCAGCAGACAGAGAGCACCTCCACACTGTACTTCAATTGTATGTGATGCTAGATACAAAGGCGTTTAGAACGCTCTGGCTACTATGAGTTTTGCAGGACCTTTGGAAGACTGATCTGACCTGCACTTGTCTTTTAAACAGCTTGATGTGACCATATGACTTACTGCCTGTGTTATACATTTAACAAAGTGTGCCTATATTTTTAAAGGAAGTACCAAGGAATGATTATACATTAGCTTTATTCAGTTAACACTAATTGAAAATAGAAAAAGACAGTAGACAGATACCCGCATAAGTGCATTTTGGGTTTAGGTATCTACATAATGACTTTCAGTCCTAGCATGATATTTTAATCTTGTTTCCATTCTAGCTTGTTCCAAACACTGTCCCATTTGGCACAGAAACTTCCAGTTCTCTGTTGGAAACCAAATATTTTTCTTTCCAGGGGCAGACCTTCTTCAGTCAAGTTCAACTAAGTGGCCCACAAGGGAGCTGTCTCTGTTGTCCAAGCTAGCAAGATACATTTATGAGCCAGCGTCAGTAAATAAAGGAGGCAAGCTACATCTCTCTGTCCTCCAGCACTTGAGGTCACCAAGCAATTCCAGAACCGTAAGTCAGTGATTTAATGGAATTTCCTATTCGAATGATTAGGGAACATTAGACCATATCACAAGCCAAAATGTTGGATTCTTAGTGCATTCCCACAAAAAAAAATAAGCAAGCCATAAACCATTTTTTTCTGTGTGGGGCATCTTTTACATCATTTTTTTCTAATTATGTGAAAGAGCACAGAGATGTTCAGAGAGAGAAATTATTTGAATATGAAATATCATCTGCTTTTTAATGAACTATGCAGCTTACAATGAGACATGTACCTGGTATGAACCAAGGCCAGTCAGAGAATTTATTCATTGTCTAAAATAGGGGGACACAGCTGGGGCAAGGAGAGGTGCCAGGGAGGGCCCATGAGAAAGCAGCCCCCTGTTAGACTGGAAGGTAATTCCCATGAGCAGACAGAATGTGGTCCAACCCCGAGGCTTAGCTATGAATCCTGCCAGTTGTGTGGTTGAATAGGGATGAACAAATAAAAGTAGAAAATGAGTGCTTCTTGGTGGGAAGAGTGTGGTTTTAGTCTGTGGTGCTACTTATAGGGTACCACACTGTATGAGAAATATGATAGAGGCCATTTTAGCTAAATGAATGTATAATTGATTACCCAGCCATTGCACGTCACTACACAGAAAATGAACGTGTTGCTCTGAGATCTAACATTTATTCAAATATAAGACCATATGAATTTTAAAAATGCAATTATAAAACACTACAATCTATTCTTGTAAATTACCTGTTGTAATTTTAGCTCTAGACAACAATGACAAATTACAGTCCTCATTTCAAGGATATGAGATACATTACATAATGCAGATCTATACTCTTTAGAACCATTAATCATCATCTTCTGGCAGCACTGTTTGTGTTAATCCTGTTTACAAAAGAAGAGACCTGCTAAGACATACTATTTTAGGCTTTTCTTCTTCCAGTAGATATTCTTTGGAAGCAAACATTTGTAATCTGAATTTATGCTTAGCCTCAAAATGGCAAAATAGCCCAGATGTGATCACATCAAAGAAATGTTGACATCCGTGATAAAAAAGAATTAAGACCTTTTTCTATTTTTACCAAATACTTATCTGTTACTATGTTAATTAGCAGCTAAACATTGTTATAAAATTACAAAACTGTGTTACTTGTTAGTTTTAAGATTATATCTTATGCAAAGAATGGGGCCATTGGATTTTTCTCAAAAAATTATAAAACACTGTCTTGGAAGATATATGAAGTTCTTTTGTAAAATTTTTCAAGTGAGATTCTCTATATTTCAAGTGAGATTTCTATATAGAGAACATTGTCAGTCAGAGAGTACCAGATTTCACTGCTAACAACAGTCACTCTTAATGATAACAAGATAAAAATATAATCACAAACAAAAATAATACGAGTTTATAATCATATATAACCATAAATATTTCCTATTAAACCTGTCCCCTATTGAAGAAAGATGTTTATCAATACCAGGTTAGATCAGGAAATGGTTTTTTGAGCCTGTAAAACTTTTTAAGGTTTCTTAAATGCTCTTTTTCTTTATTGAATGAGGCTAAACCCTTTCAATTTTATGGATGCACAGGTAATAGTCTGGCAGTGAGAGGAATCTACCTAGGATGTGAAAGGTTCAGGTTCAGTCTGCGGGTCTGCCATTCCTCCCTGTCCCAGAAATCTGCTCTAACCACTAGGAAATCAGCTCTGCAGTGGTTTTTCTAAGCTAGAGATGGATAACTACTTTTTGTATTTGTACGTTTTAAGTTATTTGCAACAAAGCTGTGAAGCTGAGTATCCAAAATCCCAGGTAGAATAATCGCTGGACTAGCTCTATAGTGGTTTCTCTCACATCTAGTGCTCGGGGGACTAAGTTAAGATCAAGATGAAAACATCTCTAGGGCATCTCTAGGTTTTTTCTTAATAAAAATATGTTCTCCAGCCACATTAGCTTAGAGCTGCTGACATGCTGTAAATTCAACTTGTGGCCTCCCATAAGTAGCCCTCTTCTCTGGTAAAGACCTTAATTCTTATAACTTCTGTGATACCAACAGTTTTAATGGGCAAAACATATGTGACTGTAAAAGACCAGACAGCTCTGCAACCAACATGTATGAAAATCAGAGCTGGAAAATCTCTCAGTTAGAACCTTTCCACCAAAATTAACATTTTGGGACTAACATCTCCTGTTGATTGTAGAAAAGCTGGTTTTGAAATAGCATTCCTATCACTTGCTTCACTGGAAGTCTGCTGTTCATTGCAATGAATGCCACCTAATATTATGCCAGTTAAGTCCAAAGTGACTATGTAGCTTTTGTCATATTTTGTTGAAGTGTACTGACACAAGGTGGAAGTCCAGCAGGCAAACTCTCCACGTGCACTAAAACAAAAGAACGTTGTACACTTGAGGTTTCAACTGGTTTTTTTGGAAAGAATTTGCCTTGAAATACGTGAGAATCATGGACATGACTGAAAACTTGAGGCAAGATCAGTCCTTCTAAAATAGACTGCAACGGCACCCACTGCCTGCTCTGTTTTAGCGATGCAATGTCAAATGACCTTAGCCATGCCTACATTAAGGATTTTTGCACTTATGCAAACATTAGGTTCTTACATCATTACGGTATGTGCTGATTGCAAACCCTTAGAAGTCATCTAAAAATACGGTAAGGTTACTCCACCAGTGCATGGAATGAAAAACAAATTAGGTATTAACTTAGCCTGTGGCCACTTTTTATTCTTTATTTCTGTAGTAACTAACATGACAGGGCTCACCCCATGTGGGACTGTGAATTTGCATTTCAGAACAAAAATGATAAACAACAATAACCTTAAAGTAGGCTGTTGCAAGCCAGCAGGCAATAATATTAGTTTATTTGTAAGCTAACCAGATATATTTTTAATTGTGATGCAAATTTGACCAAGGATGTATAAAACAGGTATGTTTAGATCATCTGAAATATTTGTAAAAGTTAAAAACATCCCAGAAAAAAATGTCAGTAAGACAGTTGGAGAAGAGCTTATGTACTCTGCAAATTACTTGGATTTTCATCAGTGGTATACACCTCTAATATAGTAATTATCATGTAAATTAGCTTCCCCTGAAAGATCACTTGTTTGTATCTTTAGAGCATCAAAGCTACAATGTGATTACCATCTCAAGTGCATCCAGGAATAAAACTTCAAGAAAGTCAGCTGTTCTTCCGTTTTTTACCCAAGTTTTGCTTAACTTTTACCACAGCAAATAGGTAGACCTGCCTCTTGGTAAATTCCAGTAGACCTTCTCTCCCATCATAAGAAGTTACAGTGTTTGCATTCTTCCACAAGGACCTGTCCTCTCCTGCAACTCCTCTGAGTTCAAACTCTGGATTCTCAGATGCCATAATCTCTGCACAGCTCTTGCTCAATGTTCATGAAGGAGAAGTTGATTTCTGGATTACTCTCATGTATCTCGCAGTGTATGCCCAGGAGCAGTGAAGATTCATGTCCGCCCTCAAAATCTGCATCCTCTCCTGTGGCAGCTGTGCTCCTTCAGTCAATCATTATGTCACTATTTTGGCAAATATCTCGGCATATTTCCTTCCCCTGCTGCTGCTTTCAACTTCTGTGAATTTGCTCCAGGGACAAAGGAGGCTACAAGGGCATGAATTTGGGTGGAGGGTGATACAACTGCAGTGTCATCTCCTAACTCTCAGCTGTTTTGTTTGGTTTTTTTACCTGCTCCATCTGCAGACCTCAGCTCTCAAAGGACACATCTGAACAGCACAGGGGATAGAGGGTGTCATATCCCACATTATTCTGTGCCACTGATGTCGTAGCAGCCATTTATAGCCTTTCTTGCTGGAAAGCTAGCAGATATGGACCTCTTCCAGCCACAAGAATGTGCTGATCTCATGGAAAAAAAGTATGACTGTAAAACTGACAATTATAAAAAAGCAAGAAATATCTTTCATTACGGATAATCAGTTAAAGGCATTTGAAACTTCAACTTCTATGAGAAGTGTTTAAATAAGCATTAAAATAATTATTTTCAAACTTTATTCCCATGCATGCCATGTGACCCAGCATTCAGCATTTTAAGAAAATCAAGTGAACAAAACCAGACAGTCTGTGAGCAGCAAAACTGCTTAAGTTCAGTCCTTGTGCATTTGTGACTTACAACAAACAGTGTCTAGTAAGTTACGTTCACCAACAGAAGCTTTTTCCATGGTTGAGGAACTCATTGCTCCTGTGTGTGGATTTTCTTGGGTCTAATAGGTGGCAGGTTCATGCTGCAACCTTTTCCTCAGTGAAAAGAAGGAAAAAAACCCCAAAACTATTCGGGGCAACACAGCATTTAAGGAATACACAATCAATATCTAAAATAACAACTTTTCTTTTAGATAGATTGAAATGAGCCAATTAATTCAACAGAGACAGGGCTGAGTGAAAGGACAGATAAATAAGTGTGCAAACAAACATATGGATTGCTCATATAAGCTTTATTTCCTTAGGAAGTCAGGATAAAACGTCCCAGTGATTAATATATAAACAGCAATTGCTCATATCCTGCAGACTTTCAGGAAATAACTGAAATCTGCAAGTAGATTTAACTGAATCTGTATCAGATAAAATTAATGAAAAGATGAAGCTGTAATTGCCTGAGTCTGTACACAAAGTCAAGCTGAAAAATAAATGGCAGTTCCATTTTCCTGTTGACTGTTAAAGCAAATTAATTATCTGGAGTCACGGATTTGTTTCCAGAAATATGAATGTGAAGCTCAGAATTTGAAAGAGTTTGTAATAAGTAGAAAAGGAAAATGATTTCTCAGATAGATTACTGTCCAGCCACAAGACTTCTGGGCCAAATTTGCCCCTTTTGTGGGTCATTTCATGGAAGTGTGAAGTTTCTGCACTAGACAAGGGTAACATTATGTATTTGATAGTCTCACCCAGCATTTTCCTAGGATCCAGCTTTGGATGGAGTTTCCCATTACATAAAGTTGATTGCCCAGAACAAATACGATCATGCTGTAACCCTTACATGGTGCTCAGTCTCAAGACAATTTAGTTATTTAACTAATGTCCTCCAATAGCCATGGTTGTAGTACAGCAGGAATGATAGTTATTTCCTGGAGAGGGAGAGTGATGCTGTGGGTGATGCCCCTGCAGCAGCAGCAGAAGGGGTGGAATATGGGAGATGGAGGGGTCCATGGCAGCTGGGAGGGACAGCTGGACTGGGAAACTGGGAGGACTGGAAAGAATGGAAAAGCAGCAGCAACAGCAGAAAAATAGCAGGCAACAAACAGGAAGTGAGGAGGAATTATAATTAAGTAGTGGAAAGCATGTGAGGAGACCAGCAGGCCTGATGCTGACACTGGCAGATGACACTGCTATAGGAATGCTGCGATGGAGAACACATGCTCGCAGCAGTGCACCATGGTGAATGGATTCTGGTCCACCAGACAGGACTGCTGTCATGCAGCAGGGGCAGGTGCCAAAGAAAAGCAAAATGCTCATTTCCAGTAGTTTGAGAGCTACCCAGGCTTGTTGTTATGCGTAGGCTCTGTTGCACCGCTGCCTGGTGCCACGGAGCTGTCACAGCGTCTTGACGTTCTTCTGGCGAGGCCTCAGTAACAGACAGGGTTCACTTTCTGTCCCACCCTATGTCAGCAATTGCTGAGTGCAGGGGCAGCGAGGCTCCCTTGTCAGAAACTGAAGCACAGGAACCGACCAGCAGAAGCTGAGACCTGGAGTATCAATCTAGGGGTGGGCTAGTGTGCTGCTAGCTCTCTTCTTCCTCAGGCCAACACCAAACTCAGCAACATCCCCTCAGCATAACTTCATCATCTATTTGCTCTTCATCTCAAATAAGAAACATACCTTCATCTTTTATTCTTCATCTGTTTGCTTTTCACCATCTCAAATCAGCCAAGGGGGAATGTGCCACTGAGAGCTCAGCAAGCTGCCCTCAACAACAAGTTCCTCCAACTGGCTCCAACAGCAACTCTTTTCAAACTGATCAGCTTCCCATTTCTTCTTACAAACTAGTCAGTTCCTGGTTGATATAGTTGTGGCCTCACCCACCACCCCAACCATGATCACCTGGGGGAAGGCGGAGCCTCACATAGGTGGACCAGGTTCTACCTCTGGGGCCTTGGGCAACCACTTAGGGAACAAAACATTTTTATGGGTTGTGACTCATTCATTGGTCAATTCCAACTCAGGGCCCACAGCTCAGGCTCCAGCACTTCAGCTAGGTGGGTCGGTCCTGATTTTTGCAAATCAAAGCATTAGGAACCTGTCCTTGAAAACAAAGAAACAAAACATAAGGACTATAGGTCTGGAGATGCTGGATTAGACAAGAGTTTAAAATAAGTATGGAAGAAACTATGCAATGGTGAGAGCCCTAAGTGGGTACAGAAAGACCCTGAAATCATGTAGCTTAGAAAACAGAATGGATCTTGAAAGAACAAGAAAAGGGAAAGACCAACGGTCTACAGCAAGTAGATGGAGTTAGAAATGTGTGGAACAATCCTACATGTGGGAAGAGAGAGGAGAAATGGCAGTAATAAAAGACATTACAGAGATCTGGAATGGGTAAGACCAGAAGAGAGGGAGAAGATTTAAGTCTTAACCCCATCTGAGAAGCGTACGCCAGAACACGAATTCATGTTTTTAGCATTTTTTTTTTCCTGCCAGGGGAAAACTAATGAAACCAATTACCTTTAATAAACCTTTATACCATGTAATATTCCTTTATGCCATCATTCTGTCACAAGCGATGATACATGATTTATGTGAAACATTTGCTGGAGAAATGCCATCAACATTAATAACGTTGTCTCAACTGGAGAAAACAACAGCTCCTGTGGTTTCCCTTCCTTTCTCTGTGCTAGCAGTTCATTGCTGTACAGTGTCCATTATAATTCACAAATTGAATTTCTTTTTACCTTGAGTTCACAGCTGGTGTTTAGTTCTTTTTCATTCTATTTGCATCCCAGTAACACCATTATTAATCCATGTTTGCTTATCAGAAGCTGTTCTAATTAGGCTGTTTTAAAAGTTGGGTTAATCAATAGAGTTAATTCTTTACATTTACATAGAACAGGAAGTTCTCAGTTGTAAAATAGTTTCTTTTTTTAAGGCCTGAGTGAATAATCACTTCTTAAATGTCAGTTTAAACTCAGTTCCATCAGTATGTCATGATAAGCAGCACTTAGACACACAATCCCACTGAAGTTGGCCTGGCTGCTCATTTGTCGATACAATACGAACTAATGCTGGCAGAAATTAAAAATGTGGCAGTTTCTCCACCTGTTTAAAAAAAGAAACACTGAAAAAGACTGCAGGTAGATAAGTAAGTTCCTGTTTGCTTTTCAACAGATACTGAACGAAGTTGAATTGTATTTTCATTTGTATTCTACTACATAATCCCATCCCCTACTGTAAAGCACTATGATGAACTATTTTTGAAGCAGGTCCCTATTTTTATAAAAGCCTCCCACATGTTCAAATAAACCGTGAAACATAAAGGGGGGCACTCATACCTGGAAAACAGCAGCCAGACTAGTACTTTGTCTTTCTGTTGGCCTGCTGGAGTTTCATTTTCCCTTTCCACGTGCTATTACTAAAGGGAATGATGGAGACACAGCCCCAGGAGCTGTTTCTTGGTTTGCTTGATCTGGGCACCACAACATACAGGAACTACATAAAAATACCCTTCAGCAACAGTCTTCAGTGAGGATTTTGCTGGCTATTCCTGAATTTTCAAAAATGAGAGGATGGCAAACTCAGGCATGAGAACTGAAGCATAGGAGAAATCACAAGGTCCCAGTGTTAGTTGTCCTAGGATTTTGGTCACGAGGCAAATGGTTAAGAACTTACTATATGACTGTGCATGAGTTGTGGTTCTAACAGTGGAGTCTTTGAACTGTATTTGTGTACAATATTGTTCTCTTAAACTTCTGTTGCATGAAATGTGCTCACAAACATGACAATTTTTTTTTCTTTAAAAAGCATCAAGTCCACCACTGAGCATAAAAGAAAGTGACCCCATCAATCCAGATTTCCCTAAATTCACCTAGCTTTTCTCTTAATGAATATAGGATGTCATTATTTTGCTGTGCTTTTGCATGGGCTAAGTTCTCTTGCTGCATCAAACCCCTTCACTTCAATAAAAGTGCAGACTTTTATCTTCCCAGGAAGGGTCAATCTTTTCTTCTGCATAACAAAATAGGGCCAAGCAATTTCTCATACAAAACATAAAAAAATACTGTCATTTCCTACGGTGTCAGAAATCATACATGAAAGAGTGATCTGTATGGGCAATAATATACAGATTCTTTCAATTAAGGTTAACTGAGCTTAATGATCATCTGAAAAATGTTCACTGGTATGTATGAAACCAGTTGATATTTGTTTTGGCAGTACAGTCTACATGGCTAATGATGGAGGGAGCGTGAAAAGTGACCACTTTGGAACAGCACTTTTTTCATGAAGTTGATAGTTATTGTTATACCTTTTTCTTTTCAACTGCAGTGACATAGGAATTAAAAAAACCCCTGTGTTTAACTATGCCCTGTGTATTTAAGACATAGCTAACATCAGTCTTCATAAAGGCTACACATAAAATTTATGCTTCACTTCCCAAAATTCAGTCATCCTCAGCTAACCACTCACAGTACATGAACTTAAAACATGAAAAAGGAACGACATTTTCTATTGGTCCTGACACTCAAAAACATCCCACGCAGGTTTTTACTCAGACTTGGCTTAAGCATACACTTTCTTTCCTTGCTTGGATGCACATGGCACAGGTGAGAACATGAAATGGAGATAAAAAGCATGGTGAAAATCTAGCTTGTTCTGCTATGGCAATTGTTATGCTCCTACACCTCACATCATGCAAGCCCTAAAAACTGTCCCAGTCTAAACACCAAATGATTGAAAACATGCTTATCAGCTTTTAATCATGAGCTGATAAAAGCAGCAGTCCATGATTACAGCAATAAATATTAGGTAGTGGTATCACTGATGAAATAAACTATTTGGGTGATTGAAACTTTGTGAAAAATCTCGGTGCCAAACATTTAAAAATAAAGTAAGAAGCGCTGTTACTGGGTCACTATGACTAATTACCTTTCTTTACCCCGAACTGCAGTTCTAAAGCCCACGGAAGTTTATGCTCCCGTGTGCCTATAACGTTGCTATTACCCGCGTCAGTGACGTGTGCTGCAGAGTTCTCACCTCGGCTCGCTCATAATACACAGAAATTAAGAGTAATTTCATTAGTTTTGCCATTTATTATGCTTTTTATGCACTATTACCAGCTGCGAACATTTAAAACAACGGATAAACACATAGAAGCACAAAGTCCTATCAAAGACCAGCCAAGTTTCCCTCCCTTCGCCAGATCTGCGGCGCTGTGCTCAGGTCGCGGGGTGCTCCCGGGAGGACCGACAGCCGCACTTCCAAACTTTGCTTGACCAAGCCGGGGCGGAAATGCTGGAGCAACCCGGGGAAAAACCGCAGGGGCACCGCGTCCGGCTGAACCCACACCGCCCGGGCAGGCCCGTCCCGCCCCTCGGCCCCCTCGGCCCCCTCAGCGGCAGCGCGAGCGCCGGCGGACGCGCGGTGCATGGCGGCGCACGTAGTTTCCCGCCGCCTCCCCGCGCGCAGACTACATTTCCCGTGAGGCCGCGGGAGGAAGGGGGAGAGAAAAGGGGGGTGTGAGCGCGAGCCGCCGTGTGCGTCATAGGCGCGGACAGCCAATCGCGGCGCGGCCGGAGCGAGCGCCGTCAGCCGCCAATGTTGTTTTCGCTGAGTCGAGCTGCTGGTGTTGTTGGCGGCGGCGCCATATTGGAAGGGACGAACCCCCCGTTAG